>QJSC01008878.1:706475-939312 GCA_003697955.1 Calidris pygmaea
AGGGAAATGAAGCAGATTTTCCTAGAAAACACAACTCTTCCCCACACCCTCATACTGGGGCCAAACGTGGGGCTGGGACCATCCCTCTCTCCCCTTCTTTCATTCTCTCTTTCCTTTTTGCCTCTTATTTTTGTCACAGTTAAGTCATTTCCATGGAGCTTGAGTCAGTTTTTCCCAGGAAAAAGTTCTGTCATATTTTAACGCTCATGCACAGACACCCTGGCTTCTGGCATCTCTATAATTTGGCATCTCTGAATTTGCTTTCTTCTGCAAATTCAATAAAAAAACCCCTTTGAATTTATGTAATATATATACACACAAACATATGTGCAAGTGTGCGTGTGTGCACATGTTTTTGCTCCAAAGTAAACAGAATGAGGGGAGCCATATGGTTCATTCTCCTGCAGCTTTTACCTCATCCCAAGTAAAAATAAAGGGTGGGATTCAGTTTCCCAACTCAGTCATCAGAAAGCTGGGCATTGCATCTAGTCCCTCTCTAGGCAGGGGAAGACACCTCCAGAGAGTAATCCATCCCATCTGTTTTGGATAGGTTTTAGGATGGGCTGAGTCATTGTCTGGAAGTGCCTGGCTCCCAGCCTCTCCAAGAGGCTGAGGAGCTCAACTACAGAGGTGAGACTCACCTCAAGATCGAATCCTGCCTGGTCCTGAGCATTAAAGTACTTAGTGGAGCCAAAAGGGGCTGAACTGGCTCTTCCCTTCTCCGAGTGCTCTGAATTGCCTGGTTTTTCTCTCTCCTTCCAGTCCATAAGGACCTCCAGGTTTATCCCAAAAACTGCAGTCCTCACGGGGTGGCAACACAGGCTTTTCTACCAACATCCCTCACCCATAAAAAGGCTGTGCGAGAGACGTGACTTCCCTCTGGAGGGCTGGATATGATTCAGGAGCCGGCAGGCAAAAGCAACTTTAAATAAGGAGAATATTTTGGTAACAGTGCACTCCTTGAAATCCTTAAGTACACGGCTATGACTGAATGCTATGACTGAGTGCTCTCGGTGCCCAGCCCTCTCCTCCCGTCTCCACCAGCCCCTAGGCAAGGATTTGCAGAGCTTTTCGTGCAGAGAGTGCCTGGCAGCGGCTTCAGTCGGAACACGGCAGCAGGTTTCTCGTTCTGGCCTTGTAAGGCCACAGCTGGAACTTCTCCTGGCTCCGAGGAGCCAAGGGCTGAAGCTGCCCCTGGGATTCCCAAGCTGCCGACGGGGTCTTTGCACTTCCAGTCCCGCCTGGCCCCAGTGAGTCACGGCACTGAAACTCCTGCCAAAGGCGCTCTCCTTCGAGGCAGAAAATTAACCATTACTTCCCTGGTGAGGACCGTATCATTCCTCCATGGCTGTGCATAGGACACTGATTCATTTTAGGGATAAACCAGGTACAGATCTAACCCACTCACAGTGAGAAATCCAGTTCAAGAGTCCAGCAGCCTTGTGGCAGGTCAAACGCTTCTCCCCGTGTGTTTTCCTGGGTGGATGCATTTTTGTGTGGAGGGTGGAGCAGGGATTAAAGGAGAGGATGTCAGGAAGTAGCAATACAGAACAGCTGAAAAAAAACTATATCAATTTTTGCCAGTTGGGAATGGTTTGTAGCTGGCAGAGACAAGCTTTAAATCAGGATTTAAAAGAAGATAACTCAGTGGAGGGAGATTCGTCCATTTCCCCCACATTAGCGTGGATGAAGTCAAGCTGAAAGGTGGAGAGCGAACCATCACTGCAGCGCGCTTGAGTCGAGAAGCTGTGCTGGTGAGTGAGCTGTCAGCCCAGCTGAAACCTAGGGCTTGAAACAGCCACCTCCAGGGCTACAACATATCACTCCCCAAATCCGGAACAGAAGACTCATGGTCTACAGCTGAGGACAAGGGGGATGACCATGGATGCCAGGGAGTGATTACAGTTTTGTTCTGTGCTTCAGGAATGACGAGAAGCTGAAGACGGCCTCTCACTGTCTAAAGGATCCATGTACAGATGGCATCTTCTCAAGCTTGCAAGGTCAGGGACAAGCCAGCTCCCAGCCACCACACTGGTCTTCGTTGTCACTTCCACACCGACACCTGGACATGCAACACAACTGCTGCTTTTCTGGTTCTTGCTTGCTAAAGGCCCTGCATCATGGCCAAGATTACTCAGGGCTGTTCAACCCCCAGCAACAGCAGGAAGAGGAGAACTCCCTCAGCTACACTCCAGTTTAGCTGTGATTTGTCACCTTTGTACCCGGCCCTTGGGGCTAGCTCTGACAGACCCTACTTAGCTTAAAGACTGGTGGAGCAAAGCATGGGAAGAGACAACCCCATGGGAGAGCTGAGAGCCTTCAGCCCTTTCTGGGTCAAAGAGCTGCCTCGGAGACATCTGGGATGATGTCAGACCATCTGGGTACCTTTTAGAAGGAATCCGAGTCCCCATGACATTTCTCCCACAGTCTCTTGGTTGTTTGAGGAGCAGGATGAGGGGGAAGCCTGGCTACCCCAAAAAGCCGTGCAGTTCAAAGGGAGACAATGTGTGGTTGTTAGATGCCACGGCGTTGCCAGACATTGGCCCTGCTATGAAGCAAGGGGGGAATTCAAGCACCTCATTATAATGCACATCCCAAGCCCACGTATTCACATTTTCCATTGCCTAGGAGCACTTGTAAGTGCTTCATCCCAGGCCCACATCCTCTGTGCAAGCTTCATGCCAGCCCATTGAAAAACAATAAAATAAAATAAAATTAAAAAAAAAAAAATCAAAAGACTTTCAGTTCATGCTGAATCCAGTTCTGTATGGACAGTGGCTCTCTGCAGCACTGCAGCGTTAACTCTCTTGGAAACAGCTTCCAGATACAGAGGGAGCTCTCCCAGCACCTCTGAGCTCACTTGGCAACCCTCAGCTGCACCCTGCACGCCCAAACACAGCTGGCATCTGCCCTCGCAACGGCTGGGCAGCGAGACACCAATGCCAGGGACACAGCCCCTTTCCAGCTTCGGGGAACCGCGTGGGCTCGAGATGAGTCAGCCCAAAGAGCGTGGCAGAGAGGACAGCATTCACCACCAAAGCCTTTGGAAAGCAGTGCCCACCAGCTGAAAACGCTGACCTCCTTGTTCAGTCTGCAGGTCACAGACACGGGACCACCTGCAACCACCTACTGAAGGATGGCACAACTAGAAGACAAAATTTCACTAGGCTTTGTTTTGTCCTTCCAGATCCCTGGTGAGAGGCCGTATTTGACAAGAAAGGAGCTAAGGCACAAGATGTAAGCTCAAAGGGAATTAGGGACCCACAGCTCTGTTCAAGGGCTCAGAAAACAGACCTCCAACAGTGAGAAGGAGAAAAGTACAAGTAAATACGTTGTTTGGCAAAACACTACAAGGAAGTACAAGGAGAAAGAACAGAAGAGCTTCTCCCTCCCGTTCAATACCTTCTCCCTCCCCTTCAATATCCTCTATGCTTTGGTTCACATCTTTCCTCTTCTAAACATGCACAGGCAGCTGATTAAAAGGTCCAGAGCTGGCTTTTCCAAGCTACGACAGCCATATCTGGTCAAATCTGCCCATAGTCTGTCAGAGGGATTAATGCTGTGACTTAAGGGATGGTTGGCATTAGTGTCACACCTGAAACGTGCTATGGAGGTCAGCCAAGGTACTGCCATAGACTCGGTTTGGGATCCAGTGGTCAAGAGAAACACGGTGTGAGCTCCACTGCCCTTTTACAGGGAGAAGCTGAGGTACAGAGAGAGCAGAGGTTTGGGCAGCATCATTCCCACCGAAGACTGCAGCCACATCTTGTGAGTTTTGCTTTCCTCTGTGTCCCAGTTTCCTTTCTGCCCACGTAATGCAGATCACATGCCAGTTGCCAGCAACAGGGACTTTTGTACCAAAAAATGGGCTTTAACCCAGAAGAGTATCCTTGGAATTTTTTTTTTTAACCTTCCTTCATCCCCTTCTTGTGGGGGACAATCTGCCCTTTCTTCCTCTGCAGGGAGCATCGTGCAGTTCAGGAACTGCAGCTCGCCCTCTCCCTGTCAATGTATCTTTGTGCTCTCTTCCTGGCAGACACTGATCGCGTAACCAAAGAAAACTCCTTCACAATTCTGGACAACAAGCATTTTGTTTTACGCTGACACTGGCCTGTGACAAGAGGGAGTTTGGTTGTAGAGCTCTGGACAATAAAGGTCTGTCTCCAGTCCATGGTCCTGTATCTCCCGCCTGAACATCACGGATCCCAACTTCAACATTGCTGACTCCCTTCGAAAAAGTTGCTTTGTAGTTTCCCTGTCTGCAAAAGAAATTCTTCATCATTTAGAACAACTGTTTCTATTGCCTTCTCTGAAAAAAAGATTTTCCACTTAAGACTGACTGAAACCACTTTGCTCCACGTTCATCCAGCGCATTTAAACACCGGATTTCTGCTCAGTTGGAGATAAAACCGTCTCCAACGATGTGGACAAGTTTCGCTATCAGTTGGGGTAACCCACTTCTCTAGCACCCAACAGCACGGCGAGGATAAAGACATAAAAAACTGCAAGATGATCTGACTTCTCAGGAGCTGGAGTTTCATGTGCCCAGAGGGCAGAGTAGATGCTAAGTCTTTGCAATCCCACCGCAACGTTGAGGGTATAAATAAATGCCTACACAAAGATTTAAGGAGGCAAGTTCTTATCAGCGCCAAGCATCGTTACTTCCAGTCCTTATCAACAGCGCGGTAGGGATTGCAGTTGGAGCAGTGAACTTTTCTGTATAATAAGTCAAATGGAGAAGCTTCAGGGCCGCCCGACAGCGGCACACTGAAATAACCCCACTGGAAACAAGGGGGCTGCCCGGGCAGACAGCCAGACTGACACAGCAGAGCACGAAGGCCACATTATTCCCTTCTGCTTAGCTCATTTTCAGGGGCATCGCATCCCATAATGTGCCAGTCAGACGCTCAAACCCCCGACTAACAATTTCCATGGAGCTAGCAGCAAAAAAGGTCAACACCAAGGGAGATGTGCTCCCATGCCCTCAATGCAGAGCTTGACATCTCTCCCTCTGCCCATCCTCAGAAGATGGGAGTTAGTCCCAGTGCATGGAAACTTCCAGCAATTCAGGAATTTCATTCTCTGTCAAACTTATCAGCCACCAACAGTGCTGGGAAGAGTTGACATAGGACAAGAGGAAACGGGCACAAACTTGAATGTAAGAAGTTCTACCTAAACATGAGGAGGAACTTCTTGACTTTGAGGGTGGCAGAGCACTGGAACAGGCTGCCCAGAGAGGTGGTGGAGTCTCCTTCTCTGGAGACATTCAAAACCCGCCTGGACAAGTTCCTGTGCAACCTGCTCTGGGTGGACCTGCTTTGGCAGGGGGGCTTGGACTAGATGATCTCCAGAAGTCCCTTCCAACCCCATGTGATTCTGTGACATGCCCAAGAGACTGTCCACAGCACATCCCCTAAATTTCAGCAACCATTAGCTGCTACATTATGCAGCAGGAGGTGGGTTGAGATACAGGTTGAGATGCTCTTCATGTTGATTAGCCTCCATTCTTCATCATGTAGCCACTCTCTCACAGTGGGTGCCTCAGCAGTCGGAAGCCTGCCAGGTTTGAAGGTTTCTAGCCCCTCTGCAGAACATCCTACCTGGGTGTGTAACATGCTAGGAAAGATGTGTTGCTCCTTCATGAAGAGATATTTCCTCTCCACGAAGAAAAGATCCATGCTACTTCACCAAGAAGACATTGCATCATTCCTACTCAGGGAGGAGTTGTTATTTCTCCATGAAAAGGAGTGCTCTACTTCCACAGAGATGACGTCTCTGTTCTCCCTCTGCAGAGGCTGTGACTCTATAGCCACCTTCTCCCATGGCTCTGGTCTTTTTCCTTGAACTGTGATAGCTCTTACTTTTAAATGCGATTTCTTCATGTTCATCTCCAGTGAGTGAGGGATGGTGACAACGTTGGAGCAAAGACCCAGCAGTTTTGCTCAGGGTTAGCACTAAGCAATACAAGAACACTTAATTGTTCTTTAAAAATAGCAAACTTGCCTTTTTTTTCCCACCTGAGAGTCAGCCACAGACCTCCAACACCTGCTCCCCTTCTCATTTTCCCTATTTCCAAATTCCCTCAGCATCTCCAGCTCCAGGATCCCCACTCCCTCCTGCACATCTCGGCCTCCAACCCTTCTCCTGCCCACTTCCATCCCAAGCGGCTGCCTCAGACATGAGCATAAGGCCAAGCCTTTGCCTAAAACTCTGCAGAGAAGAGAGCAGATGTTTGGGAGAGGATGAAGTCACTACATCAGGGGTAACTATCCAAGCAAAAGCTCTCTCCTCATGACACAGAGAGTATCGTATCCTTCATTCCTAAAGGGCCTCAAATTACATCGTGCGGACCACAGAGTTGGAACTGCCTGTAAGCACCGTTTGATGACTTCATACAGTAATATAACGTGGAAGAACCTCACTCCAGCAGGCTTCCACGTGAGGTCCCACAGGCACTTCTGAGCTTCAACCGCTCTTCACAGTTAGAAACACACTGTCCCAGTTGGGCAATGTGGAGTACACATCCCGTATCAGGGTGAAGGGGTATTTACTTGGAAACAGCAGCGTTGTTGCAAGCAGTGTTAGACTAATAACTTAGGTCTTGGCAAAGACCAGGCGTCTTTTAGACTTTGGCGGGGGTGGGGGGGTCACATACAGCCAAAAGCCCTGCTAAACACCCAGCAAAACAGACAAGACTCTGCAAACAGACAAGCACAGACAAAGAAAATAACCTACCTAAGTTCATATAACAGATCCAGGATGAAAACAGGAACAGAAGCCAGCTCTGGCTTCCAGGTATTGCTCCAGCAACTGGAAAAATACAATTCCAGCTTGGAAAGGACTACTAAAAAAACCCAGATCTATAGCTTCATGGACTTGCATGTGAATGCCAGAGCTTTGAGCATACTAATAAGCTTTAACGGTTCTGACCAGCCCCACCTGGGGCCTCCAGCCACACTCCTACCCATTTAAGCTCCAGTCTGGGCCCTCAGTCCCAGTCTGAGTCTCAAACCAAGAGTGCTGTAGCTGTCTCACTGTAGTTGGTCATAGACCTCAATGACCTTGATCCCTGGACTGACTTCCCAGCTTGATTTAGCAGCTTCCTTTTCACCATGCACTTGTCTGGTGATCACTGGGCTGTGTCTTTCACTTCAGTAGCACCTGTTTTCAATTTCTCCTTTGATGAATTCAGCAAAGGTCTCACTGAAGCTTTTGGGAGAACTCTCAGGGTGTTCATGGGGTTTCAGTTCGAGTCTCAGCAACATTTCCATGCCATACTCTGCTTTTGCATCCTATTTACTCTGAACCCAATGAAAGGACTTGCCGTTTGTAGGTGGGATGGGGTCTTCCTGGGAAATTCTGTCTCTACTTCTACTGCCTCAGCATGGAGCAAATCAGCTGTGGATATGTTGGTTGTTAGTCCTGAGACCAGAAGCAGATTCTCCTTGTCCTGAGTATCTGAGGGCATCTTGCTCTGAAGGTTTCTTGTTTCTCTGTATAATCCTGTCATTATTTATAAGTTCTAGGTTTTGGGGAAGGCAGATTATTTTGCTGCATGACAAGTACTTGCTTGTACTTTCCAAGAAAGACGAGTCTTTCTTGGAAGCTGGGCAATTAAAGTCTATTTTGATCTGATGTCTTATTTACTGTAGTAGATCCTATATTCCGTGTTCACACCTACGGAGAGGACTGAGATGAAACTGCTGTTGTGTATTCCCAAGCAGGAGGCAGCTGCATGAAGTTGTCGGGGCTGGAGACACTGCACACAGCGCCTCAGTTCACTTGGGCTGTTGTTTTCCAACAGAAATGGAAAAGCTGACAAATCTTTCCTCTTCACAGTAGCTTTAAACTCACTAAAGTCTGTAATTAGAATTAGCATTTTTTCCAAAGTCCCCGTGTGATTTAAGGCAGTTCTCCTGGGCAGCAGCCATTATTTGGACTTGTAGTCAACAGGCTCCCAGCCAGGTCGGCAGCAAGAGCTTGGAGTGAGAACATCGAGTGTTCGGGTGCTTTTCTGCTCTCTCACCACCCTGAAACTATGCAGAGGGAGTCTGTGTGCTGAGGGGCAGAGGTCTGGGGACATGTGTAAGGCACTCAGGCCCTCAGAAGGGCTTAGACAGTGTGGGTCACACATCAAGGGTACCTACAGTGTCCCTTGGATGGATGCAGGCAAATAAACTGAAGCGTTGGCAAATATGCCGCAGGTCCCAGCTTCAGGTGAGCTCCTCCTAGCCCAATTAACCTCAAAGAAAATCACAGCCTGGCACGCTCCCGTTGACAAGTTGCCAGGCTTGCGGCGTAGCCAACTCTTTAACTGAGTGTGTGGGCATTTACTGCCTGTGGGAAATGTAAGGTGAAACAAATCTGCGGTTGAAACAACCACATTTTACTGTGTGTCTGTAAAACATCTGCAAATCTATTCTCTTGTGGACACGGTCACAGCTTGAAACATGCTTGTTCTATAACGCTGAACAGTGGGCTGATAATGGTCCTTCTTCACCATGTTTAGTGAAGCAGGGGATAATCATGGTAATCACAAGCTGGTGAACTTCTGACTGGCTCCTCTTTCTCCTAGTTATACCAATGTCAAACTTCTATGTCCCCCTCCATATCTAAAGCCAAAGGTACCATAAAAAGCCATGGGTCAGACTGCTCAAAGGGCAAATAATTTTGATTCTCAGTAAACCTTGCAGATGTAACCCGTTCCTCAGGCTCTTCGGGCTCCTGTTAAAAGCAACTATTCTGCACAGAACTTACTGTCTCTTTGCAAATGAAAGAAAAAAGCTTTTGAGGACAAAACCAGTATTTTCCTTGCCAGTGGGACAGCAGTAGTGACGTGCAAAGTCTTGAACACAAGAGAAAAATTTTTATCATGAAGCTCAAGAGTTTTCTCTTCCTGACCTTTGTCTCCCTGCCAGTGCTAGGTGGTGACTGCTGCAAAGGCCCAGATTCTCAGTGGAGGTGAAGTGCTGTGACACAGATGATTCTGCTAGATATTACCAGAGTTCAGAGGTTGTAAAAACTGCAGGAGGAATATGCACATTAGCTGATGTTCCCCACAAAGCTAATATATGTCTCCATGATGTGAAGGGTATGTCTCAAGGATCTCAATGAGGAGAGACCTTATCGCTCTCTACAACTCCCTGAAAGGAAGTTGTAAAGAGGTGGGGGTCGGTCTCTTCTCCCAAGTAACAGGTTATAGGACAAGAAGAAACAGCCTCAAGTTGTGCCAGGGGAGGTTTAGATTAGATATTAGAAAAAAATTTTAAACTGTAAGGGTTATCAAGCATTAGAACAGGCTGTCCAGGGAAGTGGTGGAATTGTCATCCCCAGAGGTATTTAAAAGACGGATAGACGTGGTGCTGAGGGACATGGTTTAATGATGGTTTTTGTCAGTGTTAGGTTGATGGTTGGACTCCATGATCTGAAAGGTCCCTTCCAACCTAGATGATTCTATGATTTGATTTCAGCTGGTCAACCAGTCTTACTATTTGTGTTTGCAACTGGGTCTGGACACCTTCTTGCTTCAAAGACTGATATATCTTAGGAAGAAAAGGATGGCATGAACAGATAAAAATTCATGTAGGGAAAGGAAAACCTTGGGAGAGGAAAAGAACAAATGACTCACAATTAGATTGTGGGAACTTCAGGCTGCATGAAATCCTGACCTCATTTGACTCACTTTGCCACTAACTCCATGAAGGCAGGTGACAAGAGTACAAAATCTCTTTGGGTTACTATAGAAAAGGGGCCACGGCTCATTTCTCATAAGCAAGTTTCTCATTCTTGCTTATACAACCCTAAAAACTGTCCTTTGCCATAGTTAGTGCAGTTGACCTGAAAGCGCACTCTTTACAAGCGCTGACTGTATTTTTAGCTGATCTTGCACGTGACTCAGTAGAGAGAAATGACAGTCCCCTGGGAATTCCCAGCTCTCTACACACCACCACAGCTCACCACAGCTGCAAGAGTCCTAGAGAAAAGAAGAAAAGGAGGCATTTCCTCTGCTCAGATGTAGCCTGCCACCAGGGGACGTGTCTGTAATTTAACAAACATCTTAATAACAACAACAATTGGGTAAAAAAGGCCACTGAGCAGACATGGGTCATGGCTGTAACTGATCACGCTTTCTTAGTGTACCAAAAGAGGCGTATTATTCACCCAGTCCTAGCTTTTGGTCTTTCCTTGACTAATCTGTGTGTGGGGTTTATGTTTTAGGTCATAATTCCAAGAAGTTCCATTTTCTGGAGCAGTTGAAATCAGAGGAACATAAGCGCTTCCTGCACATAGCACTCCTCCAGTGGTTCTCCATAAAAAGAGTAAATCTGAGAAAACAGGGAAAAAAGTTGGTATACCCTCAACAAAGGTTCTGCCTAGACACTTGTCTCACTTCAGGCTCGAGAGGCACCTATTTGTAGCTAATTAACCTGAGATTCATGTATGTTTAGCAGTAGGAGCTGGCTAAGCTATGAAGTAGACCTTCAAGGGTTAATCCCTGGCCATGTTGTTTCTTGCAAGTGTATGAAAATGAAACACTAATATGCTCAGGAGGAGAATAAAAGCTTTCATAGCGCAAGGTTAATCTGCTGACCCAAGGCACTACTTGTGCAGCTCACGCTAGCACCAAAAGCCCTTCAGATTCTTAATCTCCCTGGTTCGCTTGGGCTGTATCGCTTACTGTTGGTTTTCAGCGTGCAGGACTGGGGGCATTTGTGCAGTATTTGTTTATTCTGCCAGGCAAGGCAGACATTTTCCAGCAGAAGGATAACAGAAAGCCAAGTGCCAGGCTCTGTCTGCAGGAATTTGTAAAGATTCAAAGGCATCTTCATTCAAGACCTCATTCAGCACGTTACTAAATATGTTTGTTAACAACTCTCTGTTTGCTACTCCAGTCACTGGGGAAGATAATTAGGAGCTGTAAAAGTCATACTCCATTTTAGCTCACAGTGGAGATAATTTGATTTAATAGGGGACACAGCTTCTAAATTAAGATTTATGATCACTATTAAAACCAGATAGTAAAGTTTTACAGAAAGAGAGAGAAAGGCACATATACCTCCAATGTCCCTGTTCAAAGACAGAGAACTGTCACAGAATGACCACAGTCTGTGTTTTCAAGGGCATTTGGGCAACTCTTGGTGGCCAAGGAAACAAAAAAAGGCTCTCAAATAACCACATTTCCAGAAATATCAGCATGTTCTAGGAAAGCGACCAATTAGAGCTCCTTAGCTGGCCAAGATACAGGTTGAAGCCATTGGCCTTCAGTCATTCTAGTAGAGTTACAACATCACACCATCCATACAAGCTGAAACTGCCCCATATTGTTGTCAGCCTGTGTGGCAAGTGTCACTTTCCGCTGTCATTAGCTCAGCCATGGTGAGAAAGTAGAAGGTAAAGATTTGGCCGTTCAACAGAGAGAAGCCAATTAACCTCTCCATATCTCACGTCTGTGGGGCAAGTCTTCAAATGGAAGGAAACAATACTAAACCCTACCAGGGCTTTTCTCCTTTTCTGTACAGATGTGTAAGATGGAAACTGGATTTACCTCTCCAGTGAGAGTGCAGACCTGAGATATACCTGCCAAATCATTCAGAACTGAAATGAAGTCTTAATTCACCTCTGCTTTAAGTTTAGACTGATAACACTGTGCTGAGAGAAAACAGTACGTTCCCCCAGACACGGTGCCCTTCCAAGCCAGCTACTTGGCTCCTGAACTGGAGATGGTTTCCATCTGTCCAGCTCGGAGAACTGAAGAAGCAAAAACATTTAGGCACCAGCCTAAATGTCCAAGGTCAATTTCCAGCATTGGTGATGTGCCCTTCAGCTTGGTGTGTTGGCTCGTGTTAAGATCTGTGCCCTGGAAAAATGTCTGAGATTTACGCTGAAAGACTCAGACTCTTAAATCGGAAAAACTGACCTTTCTTTCAACAGAACCCACTGAGTTACACATTGCTAAGGTTCTTGCCAAGGTAATCTAAAGACAGCAGTACCTTCTCTCTCCTGTTAAGTTGGATACAATGGTCTGCTGAATGCACTTTCCTGGGAATTCTCTTTAGCCTGCCTCTCTTCAAACTGCTCAGAACAGAACTGCCCAGGACAATCCTACCTGCAGCATCCTAGCTCCATTTTGACACCACCGACCTTTTTTACAGAGCGATGAAGTCCTCTGCACTCCCTGTTCCCATCCCGTTCTCACTAACATGATCATTTCTCATTGCAGGTAAATCATCTCACCTTGAGGTTTCTTCACAGCCTCCTCTCACCTCAGACATAGGAAACATTTTGCAGAAGAACCCATCTGGTGAGATGAAGCCTGAACCAAGCTCTCTGCAACCTTACAGCCCACCGGTCTATAATAAATGCAAGGATCTCACCTGTTTCAGTTTCGTTCCCACCATGGAAGCGCTGCTGTCAAGCACAAACACAACGTTCTTTGGCAAAGGAGGAAGATCTGTGGGGGCGAAGTAGTGGACGAAATATCCATTAAGAATCTGCGGAAGAGCAAGGAAGTCAGGAATTTAAGGTAGGTCCTGATGCAATGTTCCACACACATCATTGTGGGATATTTGGTTGAGCACACCTGATTCTGCTTTCAGTGTCTCTGTCTACATTGGAGGGGGCCTACGGGAGAGATGGGGAGGGACTCTTTATGAGGGAGTCGAGCGATAGGACGAGGGGTAATGGTTTTAAACTGGAAGAGGGGAGATTTAGATTAGATATTAGGAAGAAATTCTTTACTGTGAGGGTGGTGAGACACTGGCACAGGTTGCCCAGAGAAGCCGGGGATGCCCCATCCCTGGACACCTGGTCTAGTGGGAGGTGTCTCTGCCCATGTCAGGGACGTTGGCACTAGATGATCTTTAAGGTCCCTTCCAACCTAAACCATTCTATGATTCTATATGAGGTCTCCTTGGTGTCCCTCTTAATTCTGGTCCCCTGTTTATCCAAACTGGGGGAGCCTTCTGGAGCTCTCCACACCTCCTTCCATGGTGGACATTGGGGTTTCCTTCCAAACACAGTAAGGACATAACCTGTGTATTCAGGGATCAGGACCACAACACACATCTGGGCGACTGGTCTTGTATCCAGATATATACAGCCAGTATATTGAGAAACTCAAAAGCAAATACAAAAAAGAAACTCAGTGAAGGAACCTGTGGTTTTTAAGTCCATCTTGTGGCTGCCAATGGAATGGTTTTATTTTGGAGAGTTCTTACAAAATGGAGAAGTAGCCTTCACTTGGGTAACATTTCCTAGGACATTCAGAGCATGCAAGGCAGTCGAACCAGCTCAGGTACAGTTAATAAAACAGAAAAGATGAGTCATGTGTACAGTACCTGAACATCCCCAACACTCAGCTCCCTGTTGACATCATATCTAATTATGAAGTCTCCCAAAATGCCATTTCGGGCGATCCTGGTTTGCTCAACAACACTGGGATTGAACGTAACTTTAGCTAAGGTTTTGGTATGTCCAACTACAGTAGAAGGAGGAGGAGAAACATCACCTGTTGAGATAAAACCACGATATTACAAGGTTTTTCCCATTGTCTTACAGATGTCTAGGCACAACACACACAGTATTACCACGGAGTCAGGTCAACTAGCATAGTTACATACTGAGATTAAAGATTTGCCTCATCAGTGATAAAAAATAAGAACTTAATAACCTGTGGAACTTGGTGCAAACCCTGTGGGGGGCAGAGCTGACAGGTCTTGAAAACCAGCTGAAGGAGGAGTCTTGTGGTGGCAGGACAGTCCTATTTTGGCTCAAAATTGCAAATAAATGGCAGATAAATAGGCAGATAAATGACTTCAGCACAGAATCTTGAATGTGGTGCGCAGAGTGAGACCTTTTGCTTATTTATCCATGAAATTAATATTAAAGTTGACACCCCTAAGTATGACAATGAGCAAAAAGAAGAACATACTAAACAAATACGACTATAGCACCTGACTCTCCACCCAAAGCCTGCTAAAACGTCATCCCAGGGAGGGGTTCAGATAAGGTTAGGATATAAAGGGCAATAAGGAGGGTAGCTGGATGAGAGGTCTCTCCAACGGAGAAGAAACTTGAGATGTAGAAGAAACAGTCAATGGGCTGTGCTCCTCTTCCCCTACCAAGCCAGGGACACCTTCTTGGTAAGCATTGTGCCTTCACCTCTTGATGAAGAACTCCCAGATTAGCATTTATTCACTGACTCATTTATTCATTTACTCATGTATTCATCTATTTTGCTAGCGTTATTGTAGTCTATTTCCCCTATCGCAGCAGGCGCATTTATCAACGGCAATTCTGAACTGTTATATCCGTCGCTTCAATAAATCATTTATCTTCACAGCTTTGTGATGCTGTCTCAGTGAAAGCCCTCGTCAGGGCTTTGAAACAGGCAAAGGCTGAGCTGTCTTAGAGTCCTCAGCTCTGAAAAGGAACTGTTTCAGTGACAGCCCTTGGCAGAGCCCTGAAACAAAAACAAGACTAACGCCCTTTTAACACCACATAACCCCTCCCCTCTAATTCTAAACTGAAAGCAACAATGCCATGCTATCCGGGGAATAAATGTTTAGGCAAAATTCCTGTGCTCACTTCAGTTTGGAAGTCCCTGAACTCAAAGGCCAGATATTCTCTGTGTGACTGTAAATTGCTTTCTGGGTGAACACACAACTTCAGACACCTATGTGGTATTTATTCCACGCAAATCTAGACATCTAGAATGCAAATCCTCTACCTGAGATCCTGCCAATCGGTGCAAATATGACTCATTTGACCTGTTTAACCATTTCCTCTAGGATTAGATGAATCATACGGCAGATTTCTCCCTATTGATTATAAAGAGTTCTTGAAGTGACTTGTTCAGAAGAACTGTAGGCATGTGAGGTGGGACTGATCTGAGTAATTGATCACTTGATCTGACAAGCATCTTAGGTGTAATGTCTACATGCGAACAAGTCATCTTAACTGCCTTTATGTTCAGCAAAGAGTTATCAGGGTAGTTTCTACAATTTCAGTCTGACTGATTGAGACAAAATCCAGCACTTGGTAGCGCAGCCGTGCAAACTGCACCCCTGAGATGTAACTCACCCTAATCTCCAAGAGCCCTTCCTGAGTCAATGAAGAGAGTTGCACCTTTCGGAGAAAGACAGCCATTTAAGTCTGAGGCACCCTGGAGGAACCTCTGCTTCTCTTGTTAGCTGTGTTCATTTGCTAAACTTGAGGGGTACGGAGATTCGTCGTCTCTCTGCATGGCCAAAATCCCACCTTCCACTCTTCTGCTGTGCCAACTGTTCATTCCCTCTGAACTCCATAAGGACCCTTACATGAGACTGAGCAAAGGTCAGAGTTGGCCTCAAACTTCCCCAGATTTTGAGGGCTTTCCCCCTTATCCTAACCAGCTATTGAACACACCAAAATAGATTCTCAACTAATCTTCTTGGGTGCTTCAACTCTCACAGTGATTATTCCAACTCATGTGATTAGAATTGGTGGGAATGAGCTGCTTAATTATACTGGCGGGGGAAGGATGTTGCAAACCTTTGCCAAAAATGGCCCCAGAAGTCTGTGGGATGGCCAGGAAAAGAAAATATCAGTGAGATTCAGTTCCGGATTCAGTTCCAGTTTAGGTGTTCACAATGCAAGTACCTACATCTGAGTTTATTGTTTAGGCTCCCATTATCCTCAGTGGAGATCAGGTCAAGAGTGTCAGGGGAGATGGGTATGATACATCTTGCCAGACATAGACATCTGCTTTAGGATAATTTTAATTATGTGCTATACCCCATTAACAACACGATTCACAATGACAAGTTGCAGGCACTCTTGGGAAGCTCCTCTCCAAGGGTTCCTTTAACACTGTCTATATAACAAAGAGTGACACTTCTCCACCTCTGTAAAGCACTTTGAGCAGCATTAGAGGAACACAACGTGACATCTGCACGCAACATTGAACACAATCCACTTCCCATCCAAATCCCACGGTGATTTACAAAATTGGATACATATGATTATGTCCATTTAACAAGCAGGAAAATGGAGACACAGAGTGGATACCTAATTCACCTGACTTCCCACAGCTCCAAGTCCATAGAAATTCCAGGACTAGGGTTCTTGTGGGTTTATAAAATGATTATCCGTTTACTCTAAAGTACCATGTACAATGTCGATTCCTTTAGGCAAAGGAATAAAAGAGTCATAAATCAATAGCACTCTAGGATGTTACTTCCCTGTTGATTTGGCTTTACTTTTACAGCCATAGAATCATATGGGGTTGGAAGGAACCTCTAGAGATCAGCTAGTCCAACCCCTCTGCCAGAGAGGGTCTACCTACAGCAGGTTGCACAGGAACTTGTCCAGGCGGGTTTTGAATGTCTCCAGAGAAGGAGACTCCACCACCTCTCTGGGCAGCCTGTTCCAGTGCTCCACCACTCTCACAGTAAAGAAGTTCCTTCTCATGTTTAGGTGGAACTTCTTATACTCAAGTTTGTGCTCATTTCCTCTTGTCCTGTCACTGGGCACCAACAAAAAAAGACCAGCCCCGTCCTCCTGACACCCTCCCTGTAAGTATTTGTAAGCATTAATTAGATCCGCCCTAAGTCTTCTCTTCTCAAGACTAAAACGACCCAAGTCCTCAGCCTCTCCTCGTAGGAGAGATGCTCCAGGCCCTTAATCATCTTTGTGGCCCTTGCCATTGCCTTTGTAGCCATCCTGTAAGCGTCTTCTGAATAGACAAGGCAGAAGACTGTACTATTGAGGCAGGGAAAGGTTTTCTCATAGGCCCAACTTCTACACAAATAAATTATAATTGGAGGACCTGGAATGTGAAACAAGCTCATAAGCAGAAGTTTTAACTAAGGAGGCTGAATTATAGATATTACTCAATTTCCGTAAAGTCAAGAATTGACTCTGCATTGTGGCTTCTCTGACTATGCCAATTCCAATCCATCCATCCTGACAGATACAGAGGTCCCAGCCAGTACATTGGAATCGCTTAAGGACACAAGTGTTGGACCTTAAAGGCGGTCCACAATCATTATAAAGTGATTACCTAGAGCTTTGACTTTTTTTCTAAAATCTGTGTGCAGTTCAGACTTATTCTGGCAAAGAAAAGTCATAAATCAATAGCTCTATAAGACTTTACCTCAATCTTGATTTGTTTTTACTTTTATAGCTGCCCTTTGATCTCATGAATCAACAGATGTAATATGTTTTTAATATACAAAGCATCAGATTTGTTTGTATTGGCCTTCCAGGATTTTCCATCTGTCTTCTACCACTTCCAAAATCCCCTTTAACTGTCAGTGTTTGAGAAATGGCCAGAATTCATAGAAATGGCTTAACAGTTCATTTATATTTTCTGATCTATTTGAGGGTTTCACATTGCTTTTCCTCAGCTGCTGAAAAACAAGCCTTGTCATTGGTGAGGCTGCCTGGCTCTGAAAGTCAGCCTCACACTAGAAGCAGAAGGTGTCCCCTTATACCTCCCCTTATCTCTGGCTGTAGCCTTTGGACTTCACTTCTTTGTGTCTCTGCCAAAAGCACATCGATGGGTGAGCACAATATGCTGTGCCACAACAGCATGAGTTCCTGTCCTGGCATTTCTATGGACTTTTTCTATGGACTAATTCGAAATGAGCTGAGTTAGGTAGCCAACCCGTGCCTCAGTTTCCCCACCTGTCAAACGGGCGTAATCACATGCATCCAGTTTTGTAAAGCACTGTGGAATCTAGACAGGATCACGTGCATCACACTTCATTCCTCTATTGCTCCTCAAAACATTCTTTGGAGGTGAGACATGTCATCCCCTGTAACACAGACAGTGCTTCAGGAACCCCTGGAGAGGAGGTTTCCCAGGCTGCCTCATGTAGTCATTGTCAGCGACAAGAATAGCTGAGGAAGCTCCCCCATATTCTTCACAGGTACTCATCTCCCAGTCCGAGGACAGAACAAAAAATGCTGTGATAGAAAAGGTCTAAAATTACTTTATTTTCTCCTGGAATAATAGAAATCAGGTCTGAAAGTCAGGTTATCTAATTTATCCCGTGTTCCCACACCAAATCCCTTCCCACTTGGTTTTATGACATGTTCTGGAAACACTCCAGACCTCCAGCAATGGAAACACAGTTCCTGCCTTTGCCAATGCTTTCCAGAGCATCACTTTTTCACTGTTAAGACGTTTTCAACGTCTAATTTACATTTTTCTTTCTGGATTATAAATCCTTGACTTCTTATTCTTTCTCTTATTGACACAGATAGCACGATATTCTTTTTACTCCTTGCAGCAGCCTTTTGTATATTTGAATTCACTAACTGTGTCTTCCCCTAGGTTTCTTTTTTTAGGCAGCACTTGAAATCTGGATCACAATTACTCTCCTCTGTTTATTGGCCCAGTTCTTTTCAAACAAGTGACTGAGAGAGGAAAATCTATGAGATACTGCAGAGCACAGAGCATGGATGAGCTCCAACAACTTGAGCTGGTCCATGCTCACACTGAGGTAGTAAATAGGACCTTTAGACAAACTTTCCACCAAATTCAGATATAGAAGCAAACCAGTCAGGAAAAAGCATTTTTCATATGAAACTGTCATCCTCACACGATGAACAGGTAGACCTAAATTATTTTGGAGACTGGCAGAGTTAAGATTAGAGCTCAAATGCAAAGTTCATCCTCCTGGATGAACACTCTCCTAACATGTGGAGACTTCTAGACAACCGTGATAAGAAACAAAAACCTTTCTGAGACCTATGACTTTGAAAAGAAGTAGCCATTCTCAAGCAGCCTGCTGTCTCCCTGCCCAAGTCCATGACTAGTTCTCACACCGCTGCGCTGGAGAAATAGGATGAGGACAGTTATCCCTGAGGATGCTGGGTAGGACATCATTGAGAAGAAGGCTCCATTCTGAGGCCACCAGAGAAGGCCGAGATCATTGGCTTCAATGTCTCCTGTTTTGGGGTTTGTATGTGACAGAAGACAACACCTGCACATGCCAAGAGATGACCTTCCAAAACTCACATGCCTAATATCTTCCTTTGGGAAAAATACAACTCCCAGATGGAACTGTGTATGCAGGAGTCACTGAGAAAGGAAATATCCTGGAAAGACCTGTCATCATTGTCTCTGCTCCATATTCAGAGAGGATGTAGGTAGGACTTTCCAAGATCCTCTATCTATAGCAAAGCACAGCTTGACTTTTCATAAATCACTGGAAATATGTGTGGAACCAAGTCCAGTCTTGGGCCCCTACAGCCAAAAGCAGGCAGAATTGGACTCTTCACTTTTGGACATCAAATATTTCTTTTATTAGTTTTGCTAACAGCATTTATTGCCACAATAAATGGGCATTTCAGTTATGATCACTGGTCACTGCTGGTGCTCATCATGTGGAGCTATTGATGGCTCCAGAGCCCAAGAGATTTGATTTTCAGCTTGATTTTCCTATCCTACACTGAATCTTCAGGATCAGGACTAATAAATAGAATAAAATCAGTTTCTTATCCAGGTCAGTCAGAGTCAAAAGTATCTAAATGACTTGTGAAGATACATCTCATCCTCAACAATGGTTTCAGGCTGGTGGCGCTTTGGACATATTACTCAGAATGCCATTTAACTGATGACTTAATGTCACAACACACACTTCACCCAATACTCTCAAGGTAATTTATTAATACTTATCAAAATCTCATATTTTATCCATAACTGTGTGATACTACAGACATGTCTGTAGACACAAGAAATCGAGGAAGGGAGTTTCCATGACATACTCATACCCAAACCAGTCAGGCAGTACCATTTTCCAATGTGTAGGGCTCTGTTCCTTATCTGGTCCATTTTTTAAGCCATGACGTCTCCTTTGGGCCACCACAGGTAACACAGCATGGCAGCGCCTGCTCTGGCATCCTTTGCTGGCCACTTATTTACTAGATTGCTGCCAAGCTTCCCAGTCAAATAATACTGAAGAGATTTAAGCCACAGAAATCTGAGAAGACACCAGACTCTGTCTTTTTCTTGGTTTGATCCCAGGAGCATCTGCCAAGCAGCCACTCTGCACGCTATTTACCTGTCTTTCACTTAAAAACCCAGAGCCTTCTCTGGAGGTCACACTTCATGTGCAGATCTCTTTAGTCTTTGGGTGTCAATGTGAGCAAGAAGGCTTTGCAGGGAGGATCTAATGACTCAGATGTTTTGCTTTCTGGGCCAAGCTTGAGAGATGACAGCCGACTGGAGTACATTGGATTTCCAAGTGAAAGGCTCCTTGCCTTGGCCTTGCCCTCCCTAGGAATATTCTTGTGGTTTCCACTTGTGTTTAGGAAGGCAGGAAGTTCGTGTTGTCTGCTCCAAGTGTGACTGATTTTGCCGGCCAGAAGAGGTCACAAGCAAGAAATCCCTCCTACCCAAAACAAGCCGTCCTTCTCTGCAACCCGTTTTAGACCCTTTTGCCAGTTTTGGGGTTTGGTTTTTTTGGGGGGGGGGGTCTGGCTGCTGATAATGTCCTAATCTCTTCATCCTGCCTTAGATCAGAAAAAAGCTCAGCGAACCTACTGAATTCATTAGCCCGACACGCTCATCTGAGTGGCACTCACCTGAGTGCCAATGAAGACTCGATCTACATAGAAAGTGTCTACACCTGAATTCTGAGCAAGGATAAAGCGCAGGGGATCTGAGCTTCAGTCGCGTCACCCACCCTGCAATGGGACATCTATTTTATAGACATTTTACCAGCTAGGGAGGATTACGGAATCCTAGAGCTCGGGCCCATTTTCAGATGAGCTGTTTTAAACCTGAAGCACGGTGCCAAGAACGATCAGTGTTCACAAATGGCCGTTTGGACGGCAAGTTACGAGAGTCTTCCCCGTATGTCATTTACGTATAGGAATTTCCATACGGTAGGAGACCAACAGTGCGTCTGCTCTGCTTAGTCGGCCTCTAACCTTGATCCATGCCAGATGTTTTGCAGGAAACCATACATCACAACGTGCTGCGATACTCCCCGATAGGTGAAAAAGGTTTCCTGTCCCTCCTGATGAGGGGCAGAGCGTGTTTATCACACAATGCATGGATATACGGCAGAGACACTAATTAGCCTTGTGAGTCTTGACCTGAAGCTGGTCCAAGTCAATGACAGCCTTGATCTTCATGGTGATTTGGATGAAACCAGTAGGATCACACTGAGCAACCAGTTTAACTCCAGTTCACATGCTTTAGGGTCTTTACCTGGCAGACACGGACAGCTCTGTCGATTTTGCTGGCATTATGTCACTCAGAGTAACCGAGGACCGACTCCCACAAAACTCCATATCCCGCTTCCAGCTCCGACTCACCCTCTTTTTTTTTTGGTGAGGGATTTTTGTCAACGTGTAGCAATCACAGAATCCTGTGCTCCTCACTGTTAGTTTACACTGGAAATATTCCCTTCACACTGTCCGAACAGTGAGGGAGGACAGTTGGGGGGCAAGAGCAGACACTCGGACAACACTTAGTATTTTGGCAAAACATGGATTTTCCTCTTGGAATTTCCCATGTTCTAAAATGCAGGATTTCCTATCTGCCTTGGCATGGATGGATGGAAAAAACAATTCACTTCAAATAAACAGTTCCCAGGAGATGTGGAGGCAGGGAAAAGCCTGCTCAAATGCTGAGTGCAAGGCCTGAAGGGCCAGTTCAAAGCTTGTAAGGACAATAGAAAAAAAAATAAATCCTACTGACTTGGATGGGATCAGCCCTATGTTCATTAAGCTTCAAAGTTCTCACTTGCTTATGCACAGATAGCACATAGTCATCTACAGAAAATAGAACAAGAGCCATCAGCCTTTATGATAAGACTGAATTCCCATCACCACAGAGTTCATAATCCTGAAATCTGATGTCTGATGAACCTGGAGATAGCCCTGCCAGTGAACGAGAGAGCTCTAAATAAGAATTGCTGGTGGCCTGCAATGCTTAGAGACTTGCTTGTCACTCAAGTGCAGCCACCTCTGGGGTGGAATGTACCTGTCATAAGGCGAGTGAAGCAAGAGTTTAAAAGGGAAATTAAAAAATGTATCTCTCTAAATAGAGCCATAGTTGGAATTTGCAAGAACGAGCAATTATGCAAGAATTATGCCTAAGGAGCTGCTGATGTTCACTTTTCTTGTTGTCTTCATGAGATGCGTCCTCTAGTTTCTGCTACAGCCTTGATCCTAGACAATGCTGCTTTAATGCAATGTTGAGGTTTTGTTTAACGCCTCATCTGGAGCAGAAGGAAAGCGAATGGAACACCAGCCTACACAGTTATCCAAGGCTGCTTTGGAGAACTCCCAGCACTGCCCGCCCAGTTCTTGAGAAGTGATTTAGGACCAATGAGTAACAGAACCAAGGGTCATAAAATCTCTCCTTACCTTCAACTTTCCCGTTGCCTTTCTGTTTGCTGTTTCGAAGGGGAGGCACTTCCAGTGAAACTATGCCCGAGTTCTCCAGAATGTTCACCTCCACTCGTAGCCTCCCCACCAGCTGCTGGGGCCGGATGCTGACTGTATACTCATATTTTCCCAGTCGCCTTTGCAAAAGCTCTTCATAATGCAGTAGGAACCTGGCCTGCATCTTGCGAGGAATGAAGACAGAAGCTTTGAATGTCTCATAGCCATTCTCCCTGGAAGGAAAATCCAAAGACACCTTCACACCCCATACACATCACCAGTACCACCTCCTCCAGTGAATGATGAGAGGCAGAGAGAAACCTACTGAAATTCAACAAGGGCAAGTGTAGGGTGCTGCACCTGGGGAGAAATAACCCCATGCACCAGGACAGGCTGGGGGCTGACCTGCTGGAGAGCAGCTCTGAGGAGAAAGACCTGGCAGTCCCGGTGGACAATAGGATGACCATGAGCCAGCAATGTGCCCTTGTGGCCAAGAAGGCAAATGGCATCCTGGGGTGCATCAAGAAGAGTGTGACCAGCAGGTGGAGGGAGGTCATCCTGCCCCTCTGCTCTGCCCTGGGGAGGACCCATCTGGAGCACTGTGTCCAGTTCTGGGCTCACCAGTTCAAGAAGGACAGGGAACTGCTGGAGAGGGGACAGCAAAGGGCCACAAAGATGATTAGGGACCTGGAGCATCTCTCTGATGAGGAGAGACTGAGGGACTTGGGTCTTTTTAGTCTTGAGAAGACTGAGGGGGGATTTAATCAATGCATACAAATACTTAAAGGGAGGGTGTCAGGAAGACAGGGCTGGTCTTTTTTCAGTGCTGCCCAGGGACAGGACAAGAGGAAATGGGCACAAACTTGAGTATAAGAAGTTCCACCTAAACGTGAGAAGGAACTTCTTTACTTTGAGGGTGGCAGAGCACTGGAACAAGCTGCCCAGAGAGGTGGTGGAGTCTCCTTCTCTGAAGACATTCAAAACCCACCTGGACAAGTTCCTGTGCAACCTGCTGTGGGTGGACCTGCTTTGGCAGGAGGGTTGGACTAGATGATCTCCAGAGGTCCCTTCCAACCCCATATGATTCTATGATTCTATGATCCTATGAATCTGGATTTTGTTTGTCAAATATAAATATTTCCTATCAATGCATACGTGAAACCAGCAGGCAAGAAAACATCCTAATGCTCCACAAAGCATTGAGCACCTAGGAGGTTTTCACAAGAGGAAAGGTCTTAAAAGATGAGATAACTTCTTATGGAGAGGAATAAGACAAATATGTACAACATGGAACAGAGCCAGAGGAAAAGCTGTCTCTTGGTTTCTTACTCAGAGGATTTGCAAGACTTGCAATATTTAATTCTTGACTTTGCCACTGCTGACTCATTGCAGTAACTTAAGCAAAGCAGAAATTAATTCCTTTTTCCTAATATTAGCAGTTTATAGCTCCATACTCAATGAGGAGAAATAGGATCCTTAAGACAATTCCAACACTGGAGATCCCTCTAAAAGGACTCATCTCTTCTGATTGACCAGAGTGTGCCATCACAACTCTCAGTCAGCTTTCTGTTCGCTAATTTGCAGTGAGATGAATTCCCACCTTTAGCCTTTATTGGCTTCTGCTGCCCTTCTGCTAAACAGAGATAACTTCAGGTGCGCTACCTCCCATACAGTGCACTGTAGTGTCCAGCTACCCGGCACTGACATGATGCCAGGCACGACTGTTTGTGAAAAGAAAATAAAAAAACCACACATAACAAGAATGGAAACTTCTAATGTCATGTAGGGGTAACTTCAGATCTCAGTGATGTGAGATTTTGGTGATGCTCGCAATTCAGTGATTATTGAAAAGGATTTGAGACTTTGATTTCTCTACCACAAATCAAAAAGATTTTTTTTTAATGTTAGCATTTAGGACAGCTGGAATGACCACACCAGTGGTATAACAATGACAGGTAGTAATGACAGGTAGGAATCACCTACAGAAAAGGATGCAACACAGCAGGACAAGAGAAATATAGTGCTTCAAGAGAGATATAGAATGCTGTCAGGTTCTGCCAGTTCCTGTCTGGATCCTGAGACGGCATCTTTTGCTAAAGGTTCCTGATTGATTTTTCCAACCAAAAATTCATCTAGTCACTTTTTGAACCCACATTAAGTTTAGCATCCACAATTTCTAGCAGCAAGAAACACAATTTATGTGAAGAATACCTTATTTAGGCCATTTTCAACCTGCCATCTGATCATTTCATTCAATTTTCTCTAGTTTTTCTATGAAAGATAGAAAATAAAAATTCCTTATTCTCCTTCCACAGATCACTCATAAGTTCAGATCTCTCTCAGTCCTCTCCCTCCCTGCAGTTCATCATTTCTCGGGTCTGAAAATCACAGCCTTTTTAGCTATTCCTTATCCTGTGTTCACACTGGAATTGTCCTACTGCCCCAGGTAACTGGGAATAGCGCAGGATTTTCCAGAGAAGCAAAATCCATCCTATGGGGGTAAATTTGAGAGCTATTTGGGGAAATCCGGGCACCTGTGAAATTAGGGTGCTGCTGAAGAAGTACATTCGGGTGAACAGTTCAAGGGATGAAACTTTCTACCAGCGCTTGGCCAAGAGAATTAAGCAGAGTCAAGCACTGAGAAGAGAGCAAGTAAACACGGCTGCAAACGGCAATTTGTGGTTCTACTGCTAACTAACTTTGTAGTCTTAGAGTTGTAATTCATTGAATTTCTGTGTGCCTTAATTTTCCTGCCTGTTATTCAGGAAGTAACAAGATTTTTTTTTCCCTCTTAAGTAGATCCTGGAGCATCTTGGACATGACAATGTTGTGTAACGGGGCTAGAAAAGGCCAGATGCAATTTTGCATGATTTGGAGTACGGGAATGACATCAGGCAGCGTGAATAACATTCTGATTAGTTCTTTCTTCCTATAAATCCATGGACAAGTATGTCAAAGCACCCGAAATAGAGACAGGAGGAGAGTATGACTCTTCCACAGATAAATATACAACACTTACCTTCCATCTGTAGGGCTCGGAGGTTTCTTTTCCCTTGCTTTATCATTGCTGCCAGGTTTCTTTTCTTTCCCTGTCACCTCTCCATAATAAGTCTTGTTGCCGATGCTCCTGGAGAAACCAGAGATGTCAGCATGACCACTCTGCACCCATATACGGTGCCAGCTTGTTATAGAAGGATTCACAGACACCAGCGTAGAAGTTCCCTGGCTGGTTATACCAGCAGAGTACATTTTTAGTCCAGGAGTTTACCTCTCTAAAACACCAGTTCAGTAGGTAGTCCCAAAGCATAAGGATGCAAACCAGAAAGCAAAGCAATTGCCAAGAATCCCAATGAGGGCTTTTTTTTTGGTCTGGTCTCTGATCCACCATCTGTGTCAATACACATGGCAATATTCAGGATGACTGCTCTCGAACAGCTGCCTCCTGAAATGTTTCTCCCTGGGAATGAGTTACAGGGCCATAGATTCCATAAGGAAACAGCCCTTAACATACATTTTGGCTGACCGATGGCAAAAAACCTCTTATTTAGTGCAAATGGAGGTCCTTCTAAAAGAGACGGTCCCCCATCTTCTATGGTCAGGTGTGACGTTGTGGCCCCAATATCTGCCCATAGCGAGGATATGCTTCTGAAACCAGAAGCTTAATTTATTCCTTAGAGAGTCATTTCAGTATGAGCTTGATTGCCCTCTACTTGCTCTATTATCCACATAGAATGACTAGCACCTCCAGCAGCAAGTGAACCTATCTGCTAGTTGGAGTTGAGTCTCCTCCTCCACTGATGGTACAGAGAATCTGCAACAACAAGGAGCTTCTTAGGCCCCACTGTCAGAGTTAGGTGGAATAACTCTGGTGTGCCAGAGTTGCTGAAACTTTAATTGAAAAGGTTTTTGAAGGCTGGGAGAGATTTTTTGGTCCAAATCAAAGAGAAAGAAGGAGAAGGAAGTTGTTAAAAGACACTCGGGTGGGAAATAGAATAATTTTCTTCCCCATGTACATTGAGGACTTGAATCTCAGCAACCTGTCATCCAAGGACTTGCTGTGTGCTTTGAGGCCATGACCAGTCTCGAATGGAGTGTATCATGTGTGTGGTTTAATTTTTCCCAAAGAAATGCAAAAAGGCCTCGATACAGTCCTACTGCAGATTAACCAGCTTCTGAAGCCTCAGAGAGCGACCTGTGAAAGGGGAGAACCGTTGTCCACCCAGCTGTCAGCGCTACTTACTTACATGGTAAAGTTGGAGATGAAGGCTGCAGCTGGGATCTGCATCTCAAACACAGCTTCACGTGCCTCAGATCCGCTGTTCACCATCGTGCACGACACCGTGGTGAAAGCATACCGCGAGATGATTGTGGATTTCACAGTGAATTCAGACATCCGAGGCCTGGTTTCCTGGAGGTATCAAAAGGTTACCTATTAACACAGCTAGATAAGTCACCCCTTCAGTGTTTCAATTAATATTTAATATGCTCAAGCAAATTACCACCCTATGAGTATTAGACTCCCCTGTGAAAACCAGTCAACACTAAGCAAGGTGGGCTTGCACTGAAAATTTCAGGTGAGCTGTGAAAGTAAACCAGGAACATGGCACTGCCTTTGTTCATGCACAAAAGCAAAGGCCACAGTCATTCTCCGGTGCTTGGGAAGGGTCTGGGAAGGATGAAAGTTCTGATTATGCCAGGCTTTCTGTTGTGAAACACACTGACAAAATCCACATGTATCCCAAATTGCACCCTTCAACTCTGACCGTGTGAGAGGAACAGGATCAGTCCCTTATGGTCTGGGAAGAGAAGTCCAAAATATGTCCCCATAGGGTCCAGAACTGATGCCAGAGAAACTGCCCTGTGGACTGTGCAGGAGAGCAGATGTAAGACCTCTTGAAAGACAAAGATCATGGTATATGAAGCAGCATCTTCAAATTCACTCAATCAGATCCGTAAGTTGTGTAAACAGAAAAACTGTTGTCAGTGGAGCAGGTTGAGTCCTCCTCTGCTGAGAATCCATCCTGGAGCTCTCAGCCAATGGATGGAAGAGGCTTAATAAGAAACACTGACACTGTGATGTCTCAGGCAAAATATTTTAAGCCTTTTAGCCCACGCTGGCTTCCTTCCAGCAGAGAAGCAGCAGAGACTGCAATGAATGACACACGATGTAGCAATGGAAGCTGAAAGCCAATTTCTGCTTCTTGGGAATGTGTTTTTGTGCACAAGTCCTGGGTTGGAACATTTCTCCAGTCTAACATGATTTTTTGACAGCAACATCACCATGGAGCTCAACAGTTTTCTTCCTGGAAGACTCCAGTGTATTTAACCATGTGCAGTCTGTGTCAAAAAAAAATTCTGTATGTTGCCTTAAACAGTCAAAGACTGAACAAAGCAGAAGGAAGCTAAAGAGTAAAATACATTGTAAATACATAGCAACTTCACTAAGCCAAATAAACTGAGACTCTTCCTACTGAGGTTGATTGATAAAAAGTCACAGCCGTATAAGATTTGTGAAGACAAGAACATGTTCTTCAGCTGCACTTCCAGGATTTTTTTTCCCAAACAAAAATAATTTTAACAAATTGCTTTATAATGGGAGCAAGCATTTGTATGAGCAAGTGTGAAACAGGATCATTTCTGCAGTAGCTGATGGCATCAGAAGCAGTAATAAGTGAGCATCCAACTAACCAAGGTGCTGGGCTAGTGAATTCCAGACAAACGTAAAAATGAAGATCCAGTAGAAGCACAAAACTATCAACAGACTTGGAAATAATGCCCCACCTGCCTCCACTTTCAAGGCTTGGAAAGACGCTGGTAGATGTGTCTCAACTGAAACTAATCATGATAGAGATCTTTAACAGCTGGAGAATGTGTGATCTGCCATGTCCATGACCATCCTACTTAACACAGACTTGGCTCACATGGAGCACAATGGCATGAAATTAGCACTTTTAGTGTGAGATTCCTCTCCTTGATTTCAGAAAGTTCAGTGAGATTGCTCTAGACTAGACCACATCTTCTCAGATCTAACGTTCCCTCCTCAGGCCACTAATGGCTTTTGCTCAGCCACTATTGATTACAACTAGACCCTGCTCTTCTTAGGACTTTCCTTGATATGGCTTGGCTTTCCAGTCTCATCATCCTGAAGGTGGAAAGGATGGGGAGTTTCGATCTGAAGTAGTGTTGTAGGACCGTTTCCAGATATAATGAGCTGATGTTTCATTCAGCCTTCAATATCACTAATTGCCTGTGGCACAGCAAGAGATATAGAGGTTTTAATAACAGACGTAAAAGAAAGAATCCGAAAGTACAGCAAATTCTCTGGTTCCAGATCTTCTGCATCCACCCCTATGTTCTGCATTTCATCATAAACTGTGGGTTCAAACACAGTTGACAGCTCAACAGCAAAAGAGGATTGAGCTCTTTGCCTTTTACTTGAGATACAAGTGGTTCTGCAGTGGCAGGTCTGACACTGAGACTAAGGCTGTGAATGCAGTGAGGAGATTCATCTGAAGTCGGAAAGTCTTTAGAATATGACAGAGGACATGGACTTGTTAGGACAATAACATAAGAATGGTTGCATCGGCTGAGAACAAAGGCGATTCTAGCCCTGTGGCCTATCCCTGGTAGAGATTAATATTCCACGCTTAGAGAAGAACATAAAATCAGTCCAACCTCCACTGACACCACCCAGAAATATTCTCTCAGCTTTCAGTGATTTGTGGCTGAAGGAGCTCCTGAACCAAGGGTGGTATTCTTGTGTTTAGTAAACCTCTGTGGTGTTTTCTTCTATGACTTTACACAGCTGCTTTTCGAATCCATGTAAACTTTTAGCATCCGCAACATCTTATAGCAAGGCGTTCCACAGCCTAATGGTATTTTATGTGAAGAACCACATCCCTTTGGGGTTTTGTTTTTTTTGAATCTACTATTTTCTGGCTTCGGTTGATCTCTGTCGTATCTCTCTATCCCACTGAACAAGCTCCTGCTCTGATACCCTCACAGACCAAGCAATGACAAAAACAAAGGAAAACAAGACATTCGACACCTCTCCCTCTTCCTGGTGGTTAGGAGCTGCTGCTGGAGAAAACAAAACACTGAACAAGGGCATCACATACAGCTGAGGATGAAAGAACCGATTCATCTTCCCACCCCTGGAAGGGATCTGCCATTCCTTGCGTATAGAAAACATAATTTGGGGGGCAGAGGCAGTTTCCAAACAGGTTGGTAGGTCGGGGCTTGGCAGCCAGCCCAGCTTCCAGCCTGCGATTCTTGTGCGTTTCCCTGGAGCTCTTGCACAAACCGTCAGCGCCCGGTGCCCCGGCTCACGGCTGCCCAAACGCCTCTTTGTTTTCTCCACTCTTGATTAAGGCCTTCAGAAGACGAGAGGCAGCACAGAAGAAAAAAAGCAAAACAAACAATTCGTTTAATATTATTATTACTGCGATTTATTATCCCTATTAAAAATAAAGCTAAGGAACGCCAAGGCGGCAGACTAGCCCACTGCTATGAGGCAGGTGGGCTGGATGCTTTATGAAGGTGTCCTGCTTATTATGAGGAACTAGGAGCTGAAATTTTCTTGCCCAACGAATGATTTTATGTTTGTTTACATCAAATATTTGGAAAGACAGAAGAGAGCTGAAGATAAATGGAATACACTCCGTGTTTTTTACCTTTATCGGGTGCTTTCATCAAAACAAATTGACCGTATCTCAGATTAGAAGTAATAAACTGGTAATAAGAGTGTGAGCTTCTCTCCTCCGGGCTGCTGATTCAAATCTGTCAAAGATCAAAGCGACCAGAAGCTATTACCTGTAGGATGGCTGCTCAGTGTGTGAAATGAGTTCCTCCAGTTCTCAACTCCATACCTCAGAAAAGCCAGAAAAAATAACTGGCCATGAATGGCAATTTCCCTGGCTGCCTCTTTAGCCAAAGCGCAGCAATATGGCCAGATCTCCCTGGTTTTCTGTTCATCTCACAGACCTTCTGTACATCTCACAACTGCAGGTTTACTCCTTAAAGCTGAGGTTCCCGTGCCGAAAGAAGGATATTGGCTTCCCTGTTTTCTTCCTTTCTCCAGTAAATTTTGGCCTCTGCATCAATATCAATCTTCAAATTTGAAAGCAAACTCTCCATTTCTCTTCAAATTTGATAAGATTTCATCAGGCTTATGCTCACTGTCCTCTCTCCAAATCTGGGGTTGAGAAGATGGATTGGGAAGTACCAGAAGAACCTGTACCTGTTTCATTGATCAAAATGAAGATTTTTTTACCCAGAATCTCACCCTACTATCACCCACTGACACAGTTTGTTCTTGGGCACAGGCATGGACGCACACATATCCACGTAAAGCAAGTGCAATTCCCACGAGGTAAGATAAAGACGTCGTGTGATACGTACCAGCCTCTGCAAAAACTTGGCCTGCCTCGGAACACGGCGCGCAACCTGCAAAGAGTTAAGGGAGTTAATGGAGCTTAGTCAACTTACAGAAGACGTGTCACCTGCTTAACTCCAGACACAGGTTTGTGTGACTGATCACCCATGGCCAGGTTCAAATGTTCCGCCGGTTAAAATTAAAACCTAAATCTCTTCTGTATTAACAGACCCACTGATCAAAGCTCAGCGGTGGAATGCAGCACTCACAAGCAAGGAAGAATCCCATGTTTTGCAAATGTTACTTGTCAAGAGGCCCTCTATATTTAGTTTGAGGAAGAGGAGGCTGAGGGGAGACCTCATCACCCTCTACAACTGAAAGGACACTGTAGAGAGGTTGGTGCTCGTCTCTTCTCACAGGTAATTAATGACAGAATGAGAGGGAATGGCTTCAAGCTCCAACAGGGTAGGTTTAGATTGAATATTAGGAAAGAATTTTTCACAGAAGGAGTGGTCGGGCATTGGAATAGGCTGCCCAGGGATGTGGTTGAGTCACCATCCCTGGACGTGTTTAAGAATCGTTTAGATGTGGTGTTGGGGGATATGGTGTAGGGGAGAACTTTGTAGAGCAGGGTAGATGGTTGGACTCGATGATCCCAAGGGTCTTTTCCAACCTAAATGATTCTATGACTCTAAGACAGGAACCTCACCCTTTAGCTCTAGCTCTGGATACTATGTCTTGGCCCTGGAAGTGTATTCCCTTATCATAGAATTGTAGAATCATAGAATGGTTTGGGTTGGAAGGGACCTTAAAGATCATCCAGTTCCAACCCCCCTGCCATGGGCAGGGACACCTCCCACCAGACCAGGTTGCTCAAAGCCCCATCCAGCCTGGCCTTAAACACCTCCGGGGATGGGGCAGCCACAGCTTCTCTGGGCAACCTGTTCCAGTGTCTCACCACCCTCACAGTAAAGATTTTCTTCCTAATATCTAATCTGAATGTCCCCTCTTTCAGTTTAAAACCATTACCCCTCACCATATCGCTACACTCCCTCATAAAGAGTCCCTGCCATGTCTCCTCTAGGCCCTCTTATAGCTTCCTATAGAGTCACACAAAGGTTTTGTGTCACTGGTTTTGCATCATTGCATGGTATATAGCACATGATGAGAAAGGCTCCTAAATGGTCCATGATACTCATTACACATTACACAGGACCCATCTACATCCTCAGACAAGTAAAACCCAAAGCCCATTCCCCAGTCTAGATGTGGTCTTCATCTGCGCAAGAGCACTCAGGACTCTTCATGGGCCACAGACGCTGGGCAGGGAGAGGGCTGAGCCCACAAGCCCAAACACCTAAGCTTGTCCTCAGCTCAGCCCAGTGTGCCTGCTTTCAGCTTGAGCAGCCACCAGGTTAACATCTAGCACCCATCTGATGGGCAGACCTCCTCCAAAGGAGGACTTGTGTAAAGCAATATCATAGAATTACAGAGGGGTTGGAAGGGACCTTTGGAGATCATCTAGTCCAACCCTCCTGCCAGAGCAGGGTCACCTAGAGCAAGCTGGACAGGAATGCATCCAGGTGGGTTTCGAAGATCTCCAGAGACAGAGACTCCATACCCTCTCTGGGCAGCCTGTTCCAGGGCTCCAGCACCCTCAAAGTAAAGAATTTTTTCTGCATGTTCAGAAAGACCTTCCTGTGTTCCAGCTTTTGTCTGTTGCCCCTTTTCCTGTCACTGGGTACCACTGAGAAGAGCCTGACCCCATCCTCTTGACACCTGCCCTTTAGATATTGATAAGCATTGATGAGGTCCCTTCTGACTCTTGTCTTCTCCAGGCTAAACAAACCCAGGTCTCTCAGCATTTCCTCATAAGAAATGTAATCAGCATAATTATGGCATCGGCTTTATTGATATTACCTCAGCAGCAGATCTGTTGCCTAAAAACTCCCCACAGGTACTGTGGATTTATCACACAGCGACAGAAAATCACCAGTTATGTGCAAAAAACGGAATAAATATATTTGAACTTAGCCACAGATTTTATTATGAAATGATGTACTTGACATATGACAACACAATCGTACTCCTTGTATCGCCCTTCACAACAACTCCTCTGACTTTTTCCCTGCACACGGGGCAAGTCCCAGCTTAGCAACATCTCCAAATCAAATCCCTCCCCAAAACAGAGCACACAAGTCTCTTGTCAATGAGGGAAGCCAAGTGACTTCTTAAAATGTCGGTGAAACCCCAGAGAGCAGAGGAATGCAATGATATTTTTTCACCTGATTTGCCCTTTTTGTTGATTTACACTGACATAACAGCACTCCTTGCCAAAGAGATGATTTTATGTCTGTTTATATCATGCATTGAAAAGCTCAGGAAAACCCAATGGAGAAATTAAATAGTCTCCTCGGCTAGAATCTTTATTATTTCCTTCTGCATTACTGTAGCCAGCATCTTGTAAAATTAGAACCAAGGAAAAACAGCTCCCTTGGGAAATTCTCAATGGAGAGGAGAGGAGAGGAGAGGAGAGGAGAGGAGAGGAGAGGAGAGGAGAGGAGCTCTCTGCAGTTTCAATTTTGGAAGAAAATTTCTGTCTGTGTTATCTCAGGCAAGTAAAGCACCCCAGGAGCCTACAGTGTCTCCAACAACGTAGGTTCTTCAGAACTAGCCAGACAAATGTCTCTGAAGTTGATTCTGCTTGCAGCAGAGGCAGGAATGAGAGATCAGTGCTCCTCAGTACTTTTTCTACTAGAGATTATTTTTTGGGACAAATCCATCTGTTGTCCTGTATGGAATGGTAACAATGGTTATTACTGTCTAATTGGTGAAAATGGAAATTTGGTTACTGGTTTTACTTTTCACCCTTAACACACCCATTTTATTTGCTTGCTTATTTGCATAAGAGGACTTTGTATGACTTGGCTCCTGCAAAAGCTACCTTCTAAAGTCTTGAGGATGACCAGTAGACATCAGTGAGTAGCTAAGTAACAGTATTCTGTTTACTAGGACTTTTTGACTACTGCCAAAGCACCGGTCCAGGTTTATCACAGAATCATAGAACCATAGAATGGTTTGGGTTGGAAGGGGCCTTAAAGATCATCTAGTTCCAACCCTCCTGCCATGGGCAGGGACACTTCCCACTAGACCAGGTTGCTCAAAGCCCCATCCAGCCTGGCCTTGAACCCCTCCAGGGATGGGGCACCCACAGCTTCTCTGGGCAACCTGTTCCAGTGTCTCACCACCCTCACAGGAAAGAATTTCTTCCTAATATCTAGTCAAATCTATACTCTTTCAGTTTGAAGCCATTACCCCTCATCTGATCACTACACGCCCTTGTAAAAAGTCCTTCTCCAGTTTTCTTCTAGGCCCCCATCAAATACTGGAAAGCTGCTGTAAGGTCTCCCCGAACCCTTCTCTTCTCCTTATGATATTGATCAGTCCATCGGAGTGTTTTGAACCAGCCAGCTTCACTAACATCATCTAATGGGACAATTTCCAAGTTCCCATCAACCTTTAAGGCCTTCCAAAGCACTTGTTAAACCCGACAATTGGTAGTAGTGACCTCACAGCTGTTGCCATCTGCTAGTCCTAGTGGATACAGAGAATAAGCTAGGCAATAGCAACCCAACTACCTGAAAAAGCAATGTCCAGAAGAAGTACCTCTAGTACAATGGTAATAACTTGTCATATTGTCAATAACAACGTCAATAACTTGTCAAGTACCTCAGCAGAGCGGTCAATCATTTGATCCACACTCATTGCAAATACCACGATCCTGCAAAGACCTGTGTCTGTACTTGCATTTGTGGATGGAAGATCCTCCCAGGATGTTACAGTGAAACACAACTCTATATGCTCCCCTGAATCTCTTACAGACTTGTTTATAGTGTAGTGTCTTGATCTAAGGAAGCACCTGCCTGTTCTTCACCTGGCTCACATGAAGATGGACAGATGTCTTCTTCTAGGTCTGGCTGCCCGAGGGAACTAGGTCACCACCTCTATTTATACATCACTGCTTTTCTGTTGGAAGTTACTGCTGCTACTGATCTGCCAGCAACACAGCTCCTGCGAAAACACCCTCATTTGCCTCAAGCAAGATCAGCCAGGTTATTTCAACACTGTGAGCCAGTTGCTTGAGCTTCACAACCGATTTTCCCCCTAAAGCAGATACGTGAGTTTTCCCAGATACCACACCATGCGCAGAACAGTGGTGCAGCTGTTCTCTCCCACTGGGACAGGTGGGTATGCACGACTAGATTGGTTTGTGGCTGAGTTCCCCAACAAGGAATACGTGTTCACGGTTATCAGGATTGACAATAAAGTTGCTGAAGTCCTTACAGTGGAGAGATATGGGCACTTCTGGAGAGAGATTCTTCTCATTATAGATGGGATGAGAGACTGAATGACCAACTCTGTGAAGGGTATAGGTACATGTGAAGAGTCTCTTCCACTTGCTGTATGGGAGAAGATGCCAAATACATGCAGACACTATTTTAAACACACTAGGGTATCCCACCTGGCCTCCAGCAAGACACAGGTCTTCTGTAAGTCCTGTGTTGTATCTGCCAGTCCCACAAGGGTATCTCAGATACTACAGAGCCTCTCAGATCTGATCAAATTTAGATCACTGATCCATGCCCTAAATGACCCAAAGTCACACGCGGTATCTGTTACGGACCAGAAGGATGTGAGCACAGATCTGAAGCCTTTTAAATCACAGCCTCCCAAATCATCACCCAAACTCTCTTGCTAACTTGCAAAAAGTTCATTGCCCTTTCAGTCCTATTTCCCTAGAAAATTTAAAGCCACACAACGACACAACAGAAGAGCCCTCACTTGCAGAATATACTTTTTTCCCTCCTCCAGTCGAGAAGCATTTTTACAAGCTGAAACTCATGTGGGTTCCCTCCATCCAGCACGAGTTAAAAAGCCAAGAGGGAGACCATCGGCAGAAAAACTTTCCCCCGAGCCTGAAATGCTCTGAATTACTCAGCCTGGCGCGGGGCCAGGGCGCTGCCTTATACTCCCTTGTCCCTGCGAAACGCCTCCTTCGCACAGCTATGGGGATGCCATCTTTGGACCCAGCCCCCTGGGCAGTGGCACCCATCTCGGCAGGGTGCCGGTCCTCTCCTGGCTTAGCACCTCCGACAACCTCCTTGCTCTTCTTCAGCAGCAGCCTCCCACGGGGGATGAGCTGCCACCGCAGCCCTGGGCACGCCGCAGGGATGGGTGCCGTCACTACGGTTTTAGCAGACTGCCCTGCGTGTCACTCCTGATGGTTAAGAGGGGACAAGCCACACACACACACCCACCCCACCAGCCACCAGATTGCTCCCAAACGACGGCCGCCTTCAAAACCTACTTGCTCCATGACGCTGTAGTCTGCCATCAGCTTCTCTTCCAGGTACCTCGCCATCAGCTCCGAGTCGGGCTGCCCCGCCGAGGTGGAGAAACCCCAGCAGAGCCACAGCCAAAGGATCATGGTGGAGGAGGAGGGAGCGCCGGCCGGGGCTCCCTGCCCGCCAGGTGAGAGGGAAAGCCCGGCTGCCGGCGGCGGCTGCTGCTGCCTGCGCTGCCGGACGGGCTGCGAAGGAGGCTGACAGGAGGCGAGACGACCCACCCTCTTCTCCTCCTTCTCCTCCTCCTCCTCCTCCTCCTCCTCCTCCTCCTCCCCAGCTCGGGACCGGCCCCTTTTCCACACAGGGCGGCTTCCCCAGCTGCCCGGGGATCCCCGCGGGGTGTCCATCTTGCGGCTGCTCCCCTCAGCCAGGGGGTCCCGTGGGCTGCCGGGCATAAACCACCACCGTGCTCCTCAGCCTCAGCGCTGCCCTCAGCACCCACCTCGCCTCGTGTGGCAGGGGGTCCATGTGTCGTTCTGGCACCGGCAGCACCCCAGCCCCGTGGTGGCCCTCAGCAGGGGCTGAGGAGATATTTCCTTCACCTCTCTGGGCGCTGAGGCAGGGCCTATAAGATGGCCGCTGCCGCAGGGTGCCCACCTGAGGGGCTGGTGCCCGGTGCCAGTGGGAGAGGGACGGAGAGGCTGGGCTGCCAGGGTGTCTCCTCACGGGGAGAGCAATGGCTTATGAGCAATGGCTTCAAGGCAGGGTCTTTACCCAGGAGGGGTAAAACCCACCGGTTTCACCCTGTCTGAAGGGACGCCTTCTCCTACTCCCCGGTCTGGAGAACCCTGTGAAAGCTGCCCCGGGGGCCGCCATCCCAGAGCAGGGCATGGCTCCCTCCATACCTTCACCTTGGCAGTGTCTTCTTAAATCCAGCAGACCCACGTTTCCTCTCTTTTTGTTCTTTTTTGGTTTTGTTTTGGTTTTTCTGTTTGGTGTTAGGTTTTTTGTGGGTTTTTTTTTGTTTTGGTTTGGTTTTTTTTTTGCAGGGCCCAGGTGGTGCACGCACAAACCTGTCAGGATATAAACAACTGTATTTTCCTTTTCCTTTCCAGCTCTGAGTCACCAGGGACCGAAGCTGTTTGGCTTCAGCTCCAGTCCATGGCAGTGACAGTTGAGCGAGTGGCTCAATGTCTCTCCAGCCTTGCTGGGATGTATAAACCCACTCTTGAACCACTGGATTTTCTCCTTCTGGATAACACAAGTGTCCCCTTCCCGAAAGCATGTGTCCACAAAAAGCATATGTCCTGGGAGCATTATGTCCTCCAAATTTGGCATGTGTAATGGAGGAGTAGGAAGATGCTTGGCCCCATACAGAAGGGATGAGAAGAGCTGGAGACAGGGTAAAGAGAAGGGACAGCAAGGTCAACAACGCCTTTGGAACTCCCCTTTAGCAAATTGGTGGCTCAGGATTAGGCTGTGGCCACACCACGTGTGTCATTGCCAGCAGGAGGGAAGGAATCAAAATCCCTTTCCCGCTGGGACCACTCCATCACTGGCATCCGCATCCCCGGTGGGAGCGCTGCGGGGAATGACAAAGGACTTATGTGGCTGGAGAGGAGAAGATGGTGGGAGAGAGCTGGAGGGACGCTGGGGTGAGGTGTTTCAGGCCCCCCAGAGGCACCCCAAATGTTGTCCATGGTGATCTGGTTCCTGCCAAAAGATGGTCAAGGCCTTACCCTCAGCTCCTCACCATTTCAAAGGGAGATGGAATCCACAGTCCAGTTGGGTTTCGAGAAAGACTTCAGAGGAATGGCTCAGGCTGAGACCTGTTTTAAGGACACACAAAAAAGTGGTTTGAAGTATTTTTCAGCTGGGTCCAGTTTATTCCAGCTTCTGCATGTCTTGTCCAGCTCAGACACAGAAGAACGAGCACACTCCTGAGCTCCAGATGAAGTGGGGCTGTAGCCTCCTGTGCTCCACTACTGGCATTAGGATGGGCTACTCTTCAACCTTCTCTGTGCATGTTTCACTAACCAGGGGCCACGTCTGAATACAAGTCTCGCAGCTCTCCAGTATATGCTTAGAAATGCTGGAAACTGGCACTTTAAACAATACATAGGGGATGATTTTCCTACTGTTTTGGAAAACCTCGGGGAAACGGAGGCACCTGTAAAAGCAAGTCAAAACTACCCTGCTACCCCTAGAGGTATCAGTAGTGCCTGGGCAGGATGGGGAGGCGTTTGCCAGCTTGAAATAACCATTGAACGATCAGGAGGCATTTGAAGAAATGTCCACACCTCACCGGCTCTTACTCTTTTCCTCCTTATGGGTATTCAACTTGTTTCTACAGTCTCTGCTTCTACCATTGCACAGGTGAGGAGCTGAGGGCCAGTAAACCAAAGCAGTGGGACAGTGCAAAGATGGTGCAATAAAGCTGGTGAAAGGAGGAGATTCAGACCAAAACAGGACCCAAGAGCAGGTATGGGATAGCCAGCGGGCGTGAGAGAATGAGCTGAGAAAAGCACTGCTCTTCTCAAAGTGATCAGGAGCAGCCAATTCTGCTCATGCTCTCCTCAGCGAGGGCACATAAGGACACAGCACGTAGCTAAATAAGACCAAGGTGTGTTTTAACATGGTTAAACGTGGTTTGGTGAATGAACATTAAGCCCGGGGTCTTGATTGCTCACATTGCCCTCTTCCCCCTCCCTGGAGTAAGGTCTCTTGATTGTGAGGGGAACATGGCAGGCGCTGTTCTGAGGATGCTGTTGGAGTCTGAGATAAGCAGTTACTCAGGTGTGTTCAAATTAGACATGTTTGACACTGACTTTTGCTGACATAGCAAGATGAGCAGCTGTTCTTTGGGTGGGAACTTGGCAAATTAAATTGCCTGGCAGGCCCACGGCCAGCAGGAGCAGAGACGCGGGAGAGGGGCATGATCTAACAGCTGAGCTTCCGCACACATCTCACCTGGAATGGATAGTGTTATGTCAAGGAATCTCTCTGTGTTGACATACAAACACATGCACCTTGGTTGAGGCTCTGCCTTCGCACATCTGCATCCCCCTCTTCTTCCATACAAGGCTCATGGGTAGGACTAGTCTTCCTCATTTGCACTGTATGAGTTAAATAAACCCCACAGGGAATGTTGAAGCTAAAGAAAATGTTGGCACCTTTTAGCTCAAGAGCAGGGATTTTTGAGACTGAAGTTGAGGGAACAAGATCAGAGCTGCATTTGGTCAAAATATCGGTGCCACAGCTGCATGGATTCAGAAATTAAAGTTTTATGGTTCTTTGTTCTACTCAGTAGAAGAATGGGACACCAGACACCCACTTCATGCAAGGCACCTATGTTAAATGCCCAACTAGAAGTGTCTGACCAGGAACTAAATCTACCCAAAGCACTAACAACCTCTAGACTTTAGTGGCATTCAAAGCCAGCAATTTGACCAAGCAATTGGCAAGAGTCCCAAAGGGTTACACACGCATAGACACAGACGAATGTCCAGAGGTAAAATTAATTATGGTGTAACTTCAGAGAATTACATTAAATATTTTCTTTCAGGTCTTAATCTGATCAGTCTCTTCTGAAACATGTGGATGGAACCTGGTGATGCCCAGTTCTGACACTATTTGGGAGGTGCCTGTGTTCTTGAAAGGTCTTTTCTGGGGTCCCCATCACTGCTGATCTCCGCATCGCCATTCGCTGCGTGCACCATGGCACAGCAGAGCATTTCAGAACTTCAAAATCTGGTATTGTTCTGATTCAGGATGAAAATTTTAAATATGCCTGAATTCTCTGCCAAAGGGACTTGATGCTGGGGATGCCCGAGTCTTTCTGGGGAGCTTCTGTGAAGCGTGCTTTGAAGAGGTCATCTGGCCAGACAGGCAGGTCACCAGGTCCTGATACATCAAATTGCTCTGTTGAGTGACAGCACAAAGCAATTGAAGTTGAAGCAACAAGAAACCCTGTTTGATATGTCCACATATAGTTTTCCAAAAGATTGGCGTGTAGTGGGAGGAATGTCAGGGTAGTAGCCACCCCATGCAAGTGTGTCACCTTGCAGGAACACCCTGTTCTTACCTGGATCGCTGGAAATTTTCAGATAAGAAGTCCAGTTTGGGAAGGGGAAACTGGTTATTTCATGAGAGACAGAAGTTGTGAGCATTTCTCCCCAGGTGCAAGCCAAGAGAACACAATTTAACTATTCTGAGGAACAAGACTCTGCCCAGCAGTAACTCCAGGTGCTTCAGAAAACTTCCTTCCAGAGGAATCCCAGCTGCAGAGAGAGGACTAGCCATGAAACAGCCCAACAGACACATACCACAGAACACCTTACTGAGATCCTGTCCTCATGAAATCCTGGGGAAGTTCACCAAACCTGATGGCAAATGGTAGGGCTCTGCGCATCCTCAGCACTTGTCCCTCATGTATATTTTCTGTACCTTCTCCTTGAGAAATTTCAGCGTCTTGGGCTCTTTTGGGCGATATCTTTGAGGAGTTCGTGCCACCTAGTGGTCACACTGTTTTCCCAATCTTGTTATTTTTACTGAAAAAAATGAAGCCACATTTGGTAGTTATGAGAGGACTGAAATAAGGGGTTACAAAATTAATGTTTAAATTAAATTCTGTTCTAAAGGGACTTTTTCATCTCTTCAGAGCAGTAGCAATTAGCTTCCCAGTCCAGGGTTCCGCGTACCTCCAGAACAGCTATCTTAAGCCTTATGTTTCTGATGGGAAAGAACTGGTCACACTGAGCTGGGGCGACATGTGCGAACAGAAATCAGCTTGGACAGAAATTTCAAGCTGTAGTAGATACCACCAACACAGCAAAGACTGGGTGCCCCATGTGTGCTGCTCTTGCAGTCCTGGATAAGCCTTGTCATGTTGATGGTTGGACTAGATGATCTTAAAGCTCCCTTCCAACCTAGACAATTCTATGGTTCTGTGATTCTGTAGCTCCAACTGCACTCATGGAGGTGTTCCTCCAGCAGAGGACCACAAAGATGATTAGGGGCCTGGAGCATCTCTCTTATGAGGAAAGGCTGAAGGACTTGGGTCTTTTTAGTCGGGAAGAGAGAAGACTGAGGGGAGATCTGATCAACACCTATAAATACTTAAAAGATGGATGTCAAGAGGAAGGGGCCAGTCCTTTTTCAGTGGTGCCCAGGGATAGGACAAGAAGAAATGGTCACAAACTTGAATATAAGATGTTCCACCTAAACATGAGGAGGATTTATTTACTCTGAGGGTGGGGGAGACCTGGAACAGGCTGCTCAGAGACATGGAATCCATCTCAAAACACACCTGGACAAGTTCCTGTGCAACCTGCTCTGGGTGGACCTGCTTTGGCAGGGGGATTGGACTAGATGTCCAACTCTAGAGGTCCCTTCCAACCTCATATCATTCGATGATTCTGTGATTCTGATTCCTAAGCTAACTTTAGGGGAGCTAATGTAAATACTGCTGGGACTACAGGCACATGGCACCGAGCAAAATCCACCGAAGAGGCTGAGTAAGCAGAGTCCAAGGTATGTGGTTAGATTTTCAGTCCCTTGAATACATGATTTAAATCCAAGCTGGATGTTTTACGCACCACAGAGCTATAAGCCAACCTCCTGCTTGAAGCAGAGTGCCTGGGATCTTAATGGTAAGATCCCCCTCTGCTCAAAAAGCCTAGGATGGTAGTAACTGCAGAGCAGCTCACCCCGGGAACTCTCATGTCAGGTTCAAAAGTTTCATTCTGTGTATAGTTAAGGTGTAGAACTTCTCACAGGATGCTATGAACACTAAATTTTTATCCACTCTCTTCAGAGGAGATGATAGGTTTTTGGAAAATAAATTAACTGCTAAGTAACTGGAAGCCATCTCCTGATGAGGACGTACCATAACTACAAGTAGTGGGAGACTAAGAAGGTCTTTGGAAAATACCTTACGTGCTTGCTCCAGTTCTTATATTATGTCCTAAGCACCTTTGGCAGCTCTTACTTGGCCGTGAGCTGAAAGGTCACTGCTTGTGTTCCTTGTGAGCCTCTGAGTGTAGTTTCAGGTCTCAGCCTGAGAAAACAACTCTTTTGAACAGATGTGTAACAGCAGACTGCAGGAATCTTTTACTGAAACGTAGAAGTGTAACATAACACATGATAAGATAGCAGAATGTAATTAATATAATATAATCTTGTCTGCTGTTTTGTCACTGGATCCACATAGTAATTCAGTCTTTTCCACTGAGATTGCTGACGTCTACAAAGTTCCCTCCTTCCCAGAGGAGTGGAAGGGGTACCCCAGCTCCTTTGGCCAGAAACCCTCCTCCCTATTGCTTTACTGCCTTATTCTATCCAATCTCTTGAAGTGCCCAACGAAGCAGGGCACTTCAGTTTTGAAAGCACCCAGGAGCTGTACAACGGGCATCTAAAAATACCGTCAGATGTTTTCACGTGAATAACTTCAAAAAACTAGAACTATCCTACCAGCAGCTCTGATCCTTTCCCAGCCAGAGTGGAAAAAGGGTATTTGTGGGGGTTGGGATCCAGCCCAAAGGTCTCTGCCAACCCCTGTGAGATGGCTGGGTGGGAGGGCCCTTGGAGAAGCACCATGTTGCTGCCTCCATCGCTCTGAGAACCAGTCTTCACCTCATTTACTATAAACAAACAAGCTAGGAGTGAGTTCTTGCTTTGATCTTCTGAAGTTTTGGATACTCCAAGGTCTGCGCCCAGCAGGAAATTAATCAAACATCATGGGAAGCTAGAAAAGCAAGAAGTGAGCCTATCCAAGCCTGAGCTGTTATCGAAGGCAGAGGCAAGTGAAGACACTATTTGGATAACCCTTGCTCAGGCACCACAGCTCAGATTTATGTTGCAAGGCAAATATTTACCTATGGCCTAAACAAAGTCAGCGTTTCAAAACTTTTTTCAAAATACTGCATAACCCTGAGCCGTTTCCTTGAACTTGTCTCAGAGAAGGAAAGATCTTGCGGCTAGTACCTATGCGGGCTGTTCTCGGGAGACAAGCAGGAAGAAAATGAAGCATCTGCTCTGCTTCCTGGTTTTCTTCCTCGTTTCTGGAGTAGGAAGCTTTGATCTCGTTATCGACGAAATCCCAGATGTGAGTATTTCCCGGCCATGGCCTAGGTTTCATCAAAGCTGCAGCTGGCTTCAGTGGGAGCAGAATTGGGTCATTGCTTCACAGCTCTGCTTGTATCTCATGAATTCTCTTCTACTTTTAGCTGTAAATGGGATTGTGCCGATAATTGGGTTTTACCTGCCATTTGTAGTGTTGCCTTTTTAATATTATTAAAGTTGGGATATTATGGGCATAATTCCAAGTTTCTTTTCAAGCAGGATTCATATTTTTATCTCAAATTTGCCTTTTCTGGTGGTTTTAACCTTTAAACATTAAAGTGAGCTTCTATGTTCAGAACTTCTATGTATTTTATATCCCCTTTCCCTGGAATAAACAGAAACAGAACACCTAGATATCTCTGTGGATGGGATCTCCTGTGTGAACCTCTATGAACTTCAGCAAAACTTCATATGGACTCAGGGTTTGGTTAACAGGAATTCAGATATGGAGTTAAGATCCTACTGACCATCAACAGAGGGATGAGAGATTTTATAGAAGAGCTTAGTAATTGCTTAGGATAATAAAATGATGAAAAGAAGTAAGGTTATAGCTTTGACTCTGAGGCTGAGTTCGAATTTAAACCCCTGGACTCAGGTGAACTTAGATTTGGGTGTCTACACCCGTTTCCATGTTGCCGTACTGCAATATTTCTGTGAAATCAGCAGGGATGGCCTGAAGCTTTCTTTTCTTTGGCAAAATTAACAAAAAGAATCAATGAGCAGGAATATCCTCTTTTTCTACCTTCTTACAGCACTTTTCATGACACAGTGAGATTTTTATCCTGAGTTTGTAATTCCCAGGGAAAATATTTCAGACCTGCGGTTCTTTCTAACCACAAATACTGTATCAATTTAACATCAATGTGCTTAAACAATTTCAATTAATTTTGTGCGAATCTTTGTCTGTATGCTCTCATACAGGTTTGATAGTAATTAATGAACTTAAAATTCTTTATTTCCATAAATTAAACTCCCAACAAATTTTAGAGTACTGCTGTGGTGTAAGAACCACACTTTTCATTGAATCAGTGCAGCTTTGCCCTGGGAAAAGACCTGATGTTCCTCTGCTGTCAGTGGGACAAATTTAATTCCCAGGTATTTTAGTATAAAACCAGAGATAATTTCTACTGGCTTGAACAGAAATTCTCTGACCTTGCTGGTTTAAGTGAGATCAGTACCTGAAATGCTGTATTTACCATGGCTGGCCCCATCCTGATAATAATCTGCCTCTTGCTCTTTATGGGCTTTTCAGTGTGTTAAATATTACTCCTTGTTTCAGAAGGAAGGGTTGTAAAATGATAGTAAAGGTCATGGTCTTATAAGAATATATGAAGCTAATTGGCCACAGGTGGAATGTGTGAAGATGCAGGATTTTGGTCTCAAATGGTTTGCACCTTTGCTCCTTATTTGCACCAAGGGGAGCTAAATTCCCTTTGGAACTCTATTCGAGCCCTAATTAATAGTAAATCAAGTGATAAACAGTAAGCCAGCAGCAACACCTCTTTCTTTCTTCCTCTTTCTCCTCTAGGAAGTGGAAAACCTGATTGACCTGGAAATTGATGGATTTCCTTCAAGCTCTAAGACGAGAAATGGCAGGTACCAGGTACAGTACCCAGAAATTCTTCAAAGAAAATGAAGCAAGAAAATGCCTGGGAACTCTCTCCAGGCAGCTTGGTCCATGGCAGGGGTTGTGAGCGTGCAACCAGGTGGGACCAGCAGGTCCTTATAAGCATTGAGACCTCTGTATCTCTTGTTGGGATAAGAACTGCTACTGTCCTTCCTACAGTACCTCGTGCCACAAGGCTTTGTTCCATATCTGAGCTCCTGAGGACCATTACAGAGATGCTGAGCAACGGAGATACTTGTCTGTCTAACTTCATGTGTGGGGAAAAAATCCCATTGATACTAGTGGGTCTTTGGCATGAGAAAATGGGAAAGGACTTCAGACACTGGCAACGTGGGCTGGAACCCTGCAGTCCTGCAGGAAGTCCATTCATTCCCATTTAACTCAAGTCAAAAAAAGTGCAACGCTGTATCACGTGGGTCATGAGCTGGTGGAGTCTGAGACCGGGGAAGAGCATTCCTTTCCAGCATGCTGATGGGTTGCAGATTATTGTCTTCTGTCGGCTTCTGGAATAGAAACATTTAAAACAGCATTGCAGGATTTTTCTTGTGTTTTACACAGTAGTAATTAAGGATAATAATAATGAAATTAGTTGTTTGAAGGCATTAACTTTCATTACACTGAATGAAAGAAAGGATGATCAGGGTGGACCTTGTCCTCTACCAAAGGTGCTACCTTTCTTGACCTTGTTCAGTGTAGTGAAAACACAAGATCCTCTTGAGTAAAGCTGGGGTTCACAGCATCTTTGAAGTTAAGCACAGGTGAACGTAATTCTTTTTTATCCTAAGGCTTTTTGAAAGGGGCCTCACACAGAGTGTAAATGTAACTTTTTGACACCTAAAGCTCCCTTTACCCTGCCAGAAAAACAGAAGACTTTAGCACAAGTATGAATCAAGCCAGCTCACATTTGCCAACCCAGTATTTAAATACTTTAATTATGATCTAAGGAGAAATCTTCTCTAGCTGTGCTTCTTCAGGGCATCGTTTCTTTCCAACGTGTCTGTATTGGTGCCATATGTATTATCCTGCTTCTGTTCCCTAGTTTTTTGGATACAAGTGATAGAGATACATACATGTAGTTATTTGCAACTCTACCAGTGGTTTTGTTCCTTATATTCCCATATATTATTTCCCATCCTTTACCTATCAAATGAACCTTTGCAAACCATTAGAACTAAGATCTCGGCTATAGGATGAGCTACCCTTATGTTAGTTCTGTCACAATAAAAGATTAATAAATGAGATTAAACTGAACTACACGAAACATCTTGAGATGGTAGCTCAAGATGTTTCTGGCCAACAGAAGACATACAGTTACTTGCTGTTAATCACTAGAGGAAGACTGTCTTCCAAATTATTGTTTTAGCACTATGTTTTTCTGCAATGAGCTCACTAGCCCATTGGCAACAAGACGTCAGAACTCCTCTGCAGACCCCACTGATTAGCTCTAAATAGAAAGAATTGTTATCTATGTCCAGATCAGGTATTCTGGTGGAAAAATATTTGCTCCTGAGTAACTCCAAAAATATTGTGTCTCAGGTATGCGAACGGTCCTCGTGACTGTAGAAACAGAGCGGCCCATGGGCTGGAATGCAGGTAACCTTGTGAGCTCCATGTGATGGAACACTGCCGGTATCTCTGGTTTGAGATAGATAACAGAGCTTGTGTCTAGACTGTGAGGTGGGATGTTCTGCAGCATGTCTCCCAGACCTGGTTCCTGATCTCTGGCTGTTCAGAGCCAGATGTGATCACGCCTCTTTCTATGTCTGGTTTCCTCTCCATGAGAACCAGCACAGGAGGGAAATATGGAAGGAGAGAGAGAGGAAGGAATGAGCTGGCTGGAGAGCTTCCAAGCTCCCGGCATATAAATGCAGCCATAAAGACCAGGATTCATCTTCAGCACTGTGAAGACAAGCTCTGCGAAGACTGGGGCTTGAAATAGCTCTTCTTGCACCTCACGGTAAGGGTCGTGATCCCCAAAAGGAGTCTGAGGAAGCTGCAATGAAAATGCAGTGTGTTAAGAACTGGTTAGGAAATGACTCGAATGAAAACAAGTAAATCTGTGAGAAGACATCATGCTGGGCATCTGCTTTTCAATCTTTTCCTTAATTTACAACTTCTTATGACTTTCCTTAGGAATTTTCATGCCCCAGTAGAAAATTAATTTCCTTCAAGTGCAGTATAACATCTCTGAACCCGCTTGCCTTGTTTTACTAAGTCACACCTCAGAAACAGCCTGTGAACTGCAACTGAAGGCAACGGCGAGCTAGGCTTCTCACGGATGGTGTTAAAAACTGCAGTCTCTCATAATGCATTACCTCTTGTAATGTGTTCCTCCTTTAGACACCACGGCTTCTTCCTCCGCAGACCGGACAGGAGGCATCAGGGCCAGCAGCCCTGGATAATAGTTAGCTTGAAGCATTCAATAATTTCTTGATGGTGGACCGCACAGTAATTACAACGTTCATGCACAGTGATTTGAAGAAAGATCATTATGATGATTAGCGGACTTGAACGTCTCTCGTATGAGAAAAGGCTGAGGGATTTGGATCTTTTTAGTCTTTTAGGAGAAGGGAAGACTTAAGGGGAAGGTCTTATCAGTGCTTATAAATACCTAAAGGGTGGGTGTCAGGAGGATGGGGCCAGTCTTTTTTCAGTGGTGCCCACTGACAGGACAAGAGGAAATGGGCACACACTTGAACATACGAAGTTCCACCTAAACATGAGGAAGAACTTCTTTCCTTTGAGGGTGCCAGAACACTGGAACAGGCTGCCCAGAGAGGTGGTGGAGTCTCCTTCTCTGGAGACATTCAAAACCCACCTGGATGCATTCCTGTGCAGCCTGCTCTGGGTGGCCCTGCTTTGCAGGGGTGTTGGACAGGATGATCTCCAGAGGTCTCTTCCAAACCTTATCATTCTGTGATTACGGAGGGCTATGTATCCATAGCCTGCACAGACGTAAGGAGAAGACAGGTCTCAATACCCAAAGATAGGGCCCAGCATCTGTCAAGATCAGACCCTTAAAACAGTTCCTGAGTTAGCTGCTGTCTTCACCCTGAGTAGTGATTTGCCACTCATTAGCTATTTCACAAGGCACTGTTTCTATGCAGTGCAGTCATCAGCAGGTCTGGATGCTGTTTAAAGGCAAGAATCAGCCAAGAATACAGAAATAGCACATTTCATGTGCCACAGAAGTCCCCTCAAGGCCCATATTCTCAATAACCACACCAGTGCTCAAAGCTGGAGCATAATTATCTCCACCTCTGTCCTGCTGACCTGCCACTCCTCTTGAAGTGGCTGCCCGCTGCAACCTTTGAGATCCTAGGGGGATGGTTGGCTCACCCCATAGCTAATCTCTAACAGCAGTCCTGGGAGTCATTACACGTGCAAGCGATAAGGTCTCCTCTCCATCGGTGCCTCCCCCTTCTCCTCCACCCTCACAAAAACAAACAGGAAGGAAACGTGGGCATCTTGAACGCTTTAAACACCATTTGTAAAGTGAGTCAGGAACTCTAAGCTCTTCTGAGAATCAGAAAAGTACCACAATAAAACAAATCCCCTCTGTCCTAAAGTCTTGGTCTTCATCTTTTCAAAACTAAATTTATTTCAGTTAAGGTTAGTTTAGTCTTATTTTGTATTCATGCTGGCGATGTTTCCTACCCCAAGGACTCATGGGGGGACAACAGTCATTCCTCCCATTCTGATTCTGTATCAGGTGTGAAGGGTCCAGTTCACCCTACAGGGATGTTTGTGAGGTGTCAGGGTGGACTGGGCAAGGGTCAGTCCATCAGGATTTGCAGAGGGTCTAAAGGGAGCCATAAACTTCCAGATCCTGAAATCCTCGTCTGAATGTTTCAGGTAGAGACTGTCTAACTAGGAAATAAAAACCTGCATGTTTTTCCTCAGGCAGGCAGAAATCCTGCAGTCTCTCTCTCTCTGCCTCTAAAGGATCTATAAAATTATTTCATTAAAATGACCTTTCTATGAGATGTATCATCTCTTAAGCAGCCCAAGATTTTCCTAATAGCAGGTTATTAATTAATTTTAAATAAACTTAGTAACTGCATAGCAAGCCTTATATGCACCATGTGACTAAACCAGTTATTGTCAGCACCTTCTGTGATTTTGTGTCCTCTTGGATTCAACTGCTACTGAAACCTGAGATGAGATTGATGTGTTTTGGTTCATTTTATAGTTTATCTATCAGTATCTGAACTAGTCTCCCTAAGTTCTTGATCATCATCAGTGGTGTTGAAGGGCTCAGTTCAGTTGCCGAGCTGTCAGATGTCATGCAAGACCTCCTGGAGCCTCATGATCTCCTGGAGCCCCAGTTGAAGGCTGAGATGATACTCTTGGGCACCACCAGCTGCACTGGGTACCTACTCCTCTAATCAGTAGGGTCAGCATGGATTGGAGCAGGACTCATTCAATAAATGGGGAGTATCTATTTTCAGATGAAAGGGGTTACTCCATTGACTGAAAAGGGCAAAGTTTGCCTAGTTGTGATGATGACACCAAAGCAGATAGCTGCATTAAACAATCGCATCTCCCCGTAGAACTGGGTGAACCAAATCCCACCCCAGCGTTCTTCATGTGAGTTTTTTAAGTTTCAGGGAATTAAACAGAATGATTCAAATGGCCACAAGATGTCACCATCTCTTCACAGATATTTCCAGATGGAAATATTCATACGGGAGGAAAAAAAAAAAGCCACCATTAATGAACAGTTTAGTTCTAAGTAGTGCATACATAATTAACTTTATATATACGTATATAAATGTAATATCAACTATGCAAAAGGTTTTTGTATACATACATATTGTATATAATACAATAATATATATATTCTATAATGTAAAAGAAAACAAAATGAGATAAAAAGGTCTCAATTTTGATGGCTTTCCACTTTTCCTAGAAAAAAAAAAAACAACACGGAATTTTTGTGTTAAAAGGTAGGGTTTCTGAGTATGAATTTCTGCCAGCATGTTTTGCTTTCAGGAATAATGTTTTTTGTTCTAGAAGAGAATGTTTTCTATAAAAAATAAAGACAGAGGAAGCAAGCTGTCCTGCTTTTCATAGCCTCTAAGTCACAGCTGGGATATCACGTGCTCCAACATCCCTTGTATAAATACATAAAATAAGAGAAAAGGAATATGCACAGTCAGCCTGAGATCTCAAACCTACTCTGATCTTCTTGGAAAGCAGCTTTTAGATGTTACCACTGTCTGATCCCTGTCTTGAAACGGTCACAACCTATGCTCTTAGCTTTGCTGAAATACCTTCTCCATATTTCTCTTTTCCAGCGAAGCACATCCGACTGGGGGTATGTTGGAGATCTGGTGAGTTTTTTTTCTTCCTCTGCGAAAAATAGTACCGAACAAAGTGATTTTCTAGTTAACCATTTTTTGGAAATCAATCTTTTTGTTTGTCCAGCTCCTTGTTTTTAGTGCTGGTTGGATATTAACCTCTTTTCTTTAAACAGAGCACTGTTTGCACAATACTGTTCATACAACTGCTCTTAGAGAGAGAAGGGTATGGCAAAGATGAAGAAATAAGCAACAAAAGTGATTAGACAAAGGCGCTATCTTAATATACCATTTTAATACTGTTCTACCACTGCTGTGGTTTAACCATTTGCAAAATTAAGTCAGTAAGCAGTGCTTCAGGTCTCTTTTATTTAGGAGCTTTATTGAAAGTGTAAGATCTCTAATCCTCAACTGTGTACCCTTCTATGCTGGATTGCACCAAGAGAATCATTCCAAGGACTGGTTGCATGGTCAAAAGCAAAGAAAACTTAGTAAAGCTTAATAAATTCCCCCTTTCAGCTGAAATGTTATAATGAACTATATTCACATGAGTGTCCTGACGCAATTGCCAGGCAAAATATGGAGGTGTCTTGAACTTGAGTTCATGTTCCATCTGGCTGCCATATTGTAATGGACAGCAGTAGAAAAAAAGGCACTGAGACTATAAAAGGGTTTGATATTGCCCTCTAGGGCATATTTTCTAGCTATATCCCAAAATTATACAGTAATTTTCTCAATTACAGGTGGAGGACGATGACAAGATAGGTCTTTACAGCTACAAAGTTCAATCCACTATAACGTCACGCTTGGCCAACACAATGATCCAAGCCAAAATGGTGAACAACGCAAAAAGGTCCCAGCACATCGTGTTTGATGTACAAGTCCCCAAAGGAGCTTTTATTGACAACTTCACCATGTAAGTAGTAGGCAGGCATCAGCCTTGTGCTCTGGCAGGGTTCAATGTGGTGGGAGGGAAGTATTCGTAGCCACAAAACACCTCTTATTATTTTCCAGCTTCAGTGTAATTTTAGCAGCCTTTCTCAAAGAAAAAAGGCTCACGTCACCATACTGTGGCTGTCCATCCATCTCTTCCTCTCCAGTAATTATTGGGCCATTGGCCAACATCAACAAAATCTGACAAAAGGACAGAAGTCTCAAATAGCCTAAGCTCCTACTCGTCTTGTGCAAGTTGGCCCCAGATCAAAGGAGATGCAGAAAGATGCAAATTATCGCCCTCACTGAACAGAAAGGAACAAGCCTGGTTTCAGCGTCCCTTCAGAGAGGTAGCAGCCAACTTGCTGGTCAGGAGACGTGGTCCTGATCCATGTTCCAAACCAGCCATGACATGAGTGACTGCCTGCCCTGCCCGAAGGATGGGGAAGGTGTAAAGGCGGTGGGGGAGAGCAGATCCTCCTCGGAGTACAAGAGTGACGGCTACTTGAAATAAAAAAGCTGGTAGGGAAAGTGATACAGAGCTACTGGAAACCAGAGTTCATTACTTCAGGGTTAAACAAGAGCCTTATTATTTAATTTCCCACCAGATTAGATTTCACTGGTGTTTTTCTAAAGTGAAGAAACAGTTGTCGATTGTAAAGTTGTTTCTTTTGCAAACTGACTGTGCTTCTCTCTCCTAGGGATGTCAATGGTATAACATTTACCAGCAAAATTCGGGAAAAATCTGAAGCCAGAAAAATGTACTCTCAAGCAAAAGCCAAAGGCAAAGCTGCTGGAATAGTGAGGTATAAGGAGTTTGGCATATGGATATTGTACTGAACTTATTCGTAGGAGAACTGAGGTGACCCACTCCATGGGGAGATAAATAAGGGGGGGGACCCTGGGAAGGAAAATAGATTTATTGTTTACAGCAACTCTAATATTTAATTGTCAAGGACTTGTGTTTCTGCTTTCAGCTTGATAGAACTATTGTGCTAACAGATAACTGCAGTTCCCTGCTATAGGCCACAGTTAGAATCAAACTCAGCAAATGCATAACTAAACCAAAAGGCAAAGTTCTCCTTGTATTTTCTCAAAATAACCCCACAGTTGACTTTTCAGGAGCAATGCCTTGGATATGGAAAACTTCAAAACTGAAGTGAATGTGCCTCCAGGGACGAGGATCCAGTTTGAACTTCACTACCATGAGATGATTCGAAGGAAACTGAGCTCCTATGAGCACGTCATCTCTGTGAAGCCAGGACGCTTGGCAAAGCACATGGAGGTAAAGTAGAGCTGATGTGTGTAGGCAGCACCACACAGGTCCTCACTGAGAAAGCAGCTGAGGTTCCTGCGAACTCCACAGCAGGACACTTCATCTGCAGCTCCTTCCTTTTACATGGGGCTCAGTACAATCAGCCTCAAGGTCACTGTGTGACCACAGCATGAGACACTTCAAACCAGGAGCTATGTAGCTGCATGACTGAGAAGCAAATATGTCCTGCCTCCTCTAGTACTAGCACAGTTGGGCACCTCCTGAATCATGACTGACTCACGTCAGAACCACTTGGGCAAACAAGCTTTGGCCTATATATACCCTTGTGTAAACTTGCCTCAACTGAAGGAAAATAAACAATATTTGCTGTTTATTTAGAACAGTCCTTTTCACGATATTCCAAATTTCATGAAATAGTGTCCTATGAGAGCAGATGTTCTTTGAATGACGGTCCCCTCCACAAGTGGCTGCCACAAGGTGATTTGTCATATTCTTACCCTCTTTTTTACACTCATCCAAAGGTAGCCTCTGTCATCCATCAACAGACAGAGGATACAGGGCTGGCTGGACATTTCCATCTCACCATTCTCCTGTTTCTGTAGCATAAATATCTTCTTCAGTTTTCCATGGTTCCAGCGCAAGCTGTATATGAAAGCTTGTTGCTCGCATTTCCTTAGTGCAGGCTGTGATCTACTTCAAGCTGTCCAAAGCCCTGAATTAATCTTACTGAAAAGGGCACCATGTCCTGTCTCCTAGTAGTTTTGCTAACTATTCAGAAATACAACAAGAAAAAAGGCCTTGTCTCAGGCTGACAGGATAAAAACCTTATTTTCCAAATCACCTTGGCCATCCAACCAAAAGGGAAAATACTATCTGTCCTGTCAATAGCATGAGTAGAGAGGAAGAGAACTCATCATTGCGTGTGAGAACTCATCATCCTTCTGGCCTCCTAACCCAAAGCAACACTCAGGCAGAGTCACTTCATGCTGCATTTGGGCTTTCAGCGTTAAAAACGGTATCAACTTTGACTCCTGTCTCACCACTTACCCTCAAGGTGGGAGAGAGAGGAAAAATGAGCATTTCCACCAAACTCTTCTCTTTTTTTTGGACACATTTTTTTGTCTTTCCATCATGTTTGACTTTTCAGCATTGCACAGACCCCCACCACAAATGAGACCAGCCTTACAGGAGCGCTCTCAAGAGCACCCTGATCCCCAACTGGAGTTTGTCTATGGAGGGTTCATGAGATCCTGGTACAATATCAACACTGCTTCATACTAATGTCCTCCCTTCCCACCTTTAGGTGGATGTCCGCATTATTGAGCCGCAGGGACTTCGCTACGTGCACGTTCCTAATTCACTCGGAGATCATTTTGATGGAATCACCACCATCTCCAAGGGAGAAAAAAAGGTAAGAGTCACAGACTGGAAATAACAAGAAAACTTCTGTTTTCCCACTTGTTCCTACTCAGTCACGGCATTTTTCATAGCTGCTGGAAGCATGGAAAAATATGGAAGAAAGTTTAGTGTCTTCATTAGTGATGCCTAAACATATGTACAAGATGCTCAAATACTGCAGTGACAGCAGAATAGAAACAGAGTTGTTTCCATGATCCACCTTTCACGCAACATCTGATTGACTGGTGATTGCTTCTCATTTCAAGGCTCACGTTTCTTTCAAGCCAACGATGGCTCAACAACGAAAATGCCCCACGTGCTCATCCACAGCAGTAGATGGAAATTTTGTGGTGCAATATGATGTGAACAGAGAAACCACAGGTGGAGAACTGGAAGTAAGTGTTGCTGTTTAACTGGGAGGAGAGATCTGTGACTACAAGAATCGCTGTCTTTAAGCAAACTGTGCTAAACTTCATCTTTCAGGAGAATAAGCATGAGAAAGAGCTCTGTATCCAATTGAAAGAACAGAGAGATTTTAAGTGGGCAGAATGGATTTGCTTGATTTATGACTAGGACGTGGTCCTACATACAGTTAGGAACAGACTCCTGTCTTGTCCACAAGCCAATATCTTTTATACCTAGCCACACTCTGGTGATTTAACGTTGAATCAGAGGACAGAGTCATTGGAAGTTGTACCAGTATATGACAAGAAGACAACCAGAACATCAGTATTTTTATGTTAATATGAAGCAGAGTTACGGGCTTGAATTATTACAGACAAAACAGTCTTTTTAAAAATGTTTTTCATTCCTCCCTGTGCTAGTGCGTGGCAGTTGTCTGAGAACCAGGCTCTGCTTTCCTTGATAAAAAGTAAAGACTATGGAGTATAAATGGTGTAAGGCTACAAATACAGAGAGGTGTAGAGCTGAAAGTCAGATTTGGCCCATAAAGAATAACATTTTCTGCTCTGTTACTGTCTTGAGTTTTCTGACACCTTCACTGTAGCTCAGTTCACTGTGAATTTTTTTATTTCATTTTGCAGATTTTTAATGGCTATTTTATTCACTTCTTTGCTCCGGAAAATCTTGATCCTCTGCCCAAAAACATTTTATTTGTTATAGATGTCAGTGGCTCGATGTGGGGACTGAAAATGAAACAAGTAAGTGTTTGACCTCTATTGGAAAATAAACCTCCTGCCAACTTTTCCCATGTGCCTTCCAGTACAATTCTGTAGCAGACTGGAACTCAAAATTGCCAGCTAAGTCCTTTACACTTTACTCCATCAAAAGTCTCACTGAATTTGGAGAATATTTGATGCATCAGAGTCTTCAGGGTTTTACCCTCTGTTTGTAATGCTCCTTTCATGTTGTAAGAAAGAGGTGATGCCATCAGAATATTTATTTTAGCATTAAATTAAAATGTTAATTGACAGATCACAAAACATTTTGCAAAGGCTCTTTCTCTAATCTCCTCTACTGAATTCTGGGAAGGTCTCAGTGGGGATACTACCTCCCTGCTTTCAAAAAGTTGTAGACAAATTATTGACAGTCGCCTGAAGAGCAGTGAGAATTGTTTAGACAACATAAACCGGGGGGGGGGGGGTGGGGTGGGGGGGGAGTGCAAAAATAAATGCTTTAGTCTGCAAAAGCAAAGACTTGGAGAGACATAATCAGCCTCCAAATATGCAAACAAATGTTCTAAAAGGGGAATTCATCAGCTCACATTCGTGCCTCCCCCAGGATAGAATAAGATGGAATCGGATGGATTTACAGCAGGAGAGGTTTGTATTAGATATCAGGAGAAGTGCTGAGAGGGGAGCTCAGGAGATTGTATATCATGTGTCACTAAGGGTTTTAAGAACTGACTAGACAAACGTTACTCGGGGGGATGATCTAGGTATATTTTAGTTTGCTTCGGAGCACAATGCTAAAGCTTGGCAGATTGCTTCCTTGGGGAAATCAGTGCTGCAAAACTGGGATACAGGCTAATTGTCACTTGTTTAAATCACACATCTTCAATCGGATGTTACCCAGCCTGAAATGCCAGCATTGCAGACAGAGCTAAGGCTCCTGAGCTGGTAGGAGCGATTTCTCTCTTCTGAACCACAATGTCTCACAAACTGCTTCTCTCTCTCACCTGAGTCTCTGTTAGCAGGAGTTAAGCGAGGATGAGTTGAGTCACATGGGTTTGTTCTTGCTAATTGCATTTTTTCTGTGTTTCTTTGGAGAAAAGTTCAACTTTATGCAAGAAGTGCAAAAAAAGAGAGAGATTTGGATAGCAGGTGCTATTTCAGATTCCAGAGCTCATTTTCTTTTTCATCACAGGCATCTGTGTGCTTGTAGACACAAGTTAGGAAGATGCTTTCAGCGACAGGAAGCATAAACACCTCTTCTCTTAAATTTCTTCTTCTCAGACCATCGAGGCCATGAAAGCAATACTGAGCGAGCTCCGTGCTGCTGATCAGTTCTCCCTTATCGACTTCAACCACAATGTCCGATGCTGGAGAGATAATCTAGTCTCAGCCACCCCAGCGCAGGTTGAAGATGCTAAGAAGTACATCCAGGCAATCCATCCCAATGGGGGTACGAGGTTTTGATTGCAAGGTGCTCATGGAAGTTAGATATCCCAGGAACGGGTACCTCAGACAACCTTCAGATTGGTAGAGTATTCCTAACAAAACCTCTGATTCCCAAGATGGGAAAAGCAGGCCCTGGGGCTAAAAGAGAGTGAGGATTTCACTTTATTGTGTTAGGGGGTGGGATAGCATTTTCTTCTACTGAATAAGCTACGACAGAGAGATCACAGACCATAGAACAGCTACCATTAATCTATAGGTCCTACCTCCAGCCTCACAGGTCCCAAATATCCTTGAGAGACCAAGACTATCTTATGCCTTTGTAAAGCAAATCAGGAGCAGCCCAACTCCAGGGTCTCCTCTGGCCGTAAATTGTAGACCACACCATGGTCTACTAAATGCCACTCTGGGCAAACTGTTCAGACTTTTTGTGCCTTCATTCCCTGTCTGACAAACACAGTTGTCTTTTTCAGCCTTAGAGCACTTTGGATGCTTCATTTGTTAGTGTTTGAGCTATTTGTACAGAAGGAGATCACAATTATTTTAATCTATCGCTCTGAAGTGTAGTTCTGGCTTAGTTGTTGAGTTATTTGTACACTTATAGTGTGCAGAGGTTTTCTCCCAGCTCAGAGCCATCTGGTGCTGTGGCACCTTTATTTCCAGAAGCTTTCACTGGCAACACGCGAGGCAGAATCAACGTGAAGTTACAGACTTGTCTGAGTTCGTCAGTGTGCTGGGAATAGGAAACCATGTTGGATATACGAGTGCCTCATAAGCCTGACCTTGTTACCCCAAAAGAATTGACAGATAGGCCAAGAGACCTGCTCCCAACCAGAAAAGCCAATGGGAGCATTTTATAGTCCCGTCTCTAGAGCTACTATTTTTTTTTCTTTCTTGACAAAGAAAATACCTATTTTCTGAGTGCTCAGTCTTCCTGTTCCTATTCCTCTCATACTAATTCCTTACTCTGACCCTTCTGTGCCACAAGCCAAACCTTTAGGTAGGCTCAATAAACATACACATCTTCTTTTCCAATCAAGATGTCCAAGGACCAGGCTGATGCCAGAAAAGAAAGTTTCTTCATGCTCTCGTTCAATCACCTGCCTGCAAACCCACTACTTCTCCCCACAGTTCTCCCCACATGGTTCCCAATGCCAGAAATGGTCCCACTGGAATTAGTGAGGGGGATGGAGGGGCCGGGTGAAGAAGACAGCCTGGGTTGAAAGAGGGAAGCAGAATGCAAGCAGATGTACTGTAAGCATCACAGAGGAGGAGCTTTGCTGCCTTGATCTCAGGTCTTGTCCATACTGATTAATTCCCCTAGAATCTCAGAACTCATCCGGATGCAACAAGAGACTCGACAAGAATCAAACTTGTTTTCTTCATTGTGTCTTTGACAGGCACAAACATCAATGAAGCTCTTCTGCGAGCCACATTCATCCTGAATGAAGCCCAAAACTTAGGCATGTTGGACCCTAACTCGGTCTCCATGATCGTATTGGTGTCCGATGGAGACCCAACAGTAGGTAAGGATCCTGCTTTAGGTGAGAAGAAAGGCCAGGCGGGATTAGCCTGACAAAAGCATGCAGCATGTAGACACTTTGACAGTAAGTTAAAAAACACCCTGTTCTCGTTTCTTCCAATGCCTATTCTGCTCTTTTGCCAAGTGCTATAGGTGCCCTGGGGCTTTGGACAGAAGCTTTCAAAAGATGAGCAGATTGTCTTATGCAAGTTACGTACTTCTTGCTATTACAGAGATGCACAAGTCCTGTAGGAGGGGTAATCACGACAACCTTAGAAAAAAAATCCTCTTCCAATGACCTTAGCCTGCACAGATCTGTGCAGTCCCAAGTGTAACAGCAAAATCAGGAAAATTAAGCAGAAATCAAATTAAATTGGGCTGGATTTGGTACAGGTCGAAAGCAATCACTTAGTGCAAGATGCCAGCCCAGAAAAGGCTGCCATTAAAAATAAGTTTGAAAAAAAGAAGTCAGTCCCAATGGCAGCAGAGAACATCATAAGTACGAGAAACAAAGTAAAACCTTTATGGAGATGTCTTAGTCTGCAGAGAGCTTGAGACTTGGGAAAAGTCTAGATGTGTTACAATTACAAACTCCCCAGGAAGTTAAGGAGAGCCCTGGGTGTACGAAGAATATGCATCAGATACCAAAACAAGAGTTCAAGGGAATCATCTTAAGTGGAAATAATTTGTTAGTCTCCATCCAGGAGATGCTCAAATATCACTGTAGGCACTGTAGGCAAAATGGAGATTTGGTTTCTGAGCTGTCTAGTTGAGTTGTCTCGATTTCCCTTATATGAGGATAGAACTAGAGACACTGGAAGATTTTGAATGCTCTTACCTTGATTGAGGCTTCCTCTGTTGCTCAGATGGGTGTCACCCTTTGTGTGTCTCAAAGGTGAGCTAAAGCTGACAACGATCCAGAAGAACGTGAAGCAGAGCATAAAGGATGAATTCTCTCTCTTCTGCCTCGGGATTGGGTTTGACGTAGATTACGATTTCCTGCAGAGAATTGCAACTGACAACCGTGGCATGGCCCAGAGGATTTTTGGAAATCAGGAGACTTCTGCCCAAATGAAGGTGGCGTTTCTGGCCCGTTGCCTCTGAAACTCTCTTCAGCACTAACAGAAGGCCTAGATATAAATGCTACGTTATAATCCAAACTTTGCCAGTGTAAGAAAAAGTTCAATTCTAGGAGGCTCTGGCTCCAAATCTGTGAGCAGCAATTGCTGATGAACAAACTCTTACATCCTTACTCTGTTTCTCTTCACTGGTTTCATCACCAGTGCAGGCTTCTCATGCTTCTTTGCCAACACAGGTGTGATAGGACACTCTGTGTGGTGTTCTGCCAAACAGAGCAGCTCTGAGAGTGCAGCGCCTTGGTATGAGGCAGCCTCCATCCATAGCACTGGATGGGTACCTGCTTTCCCTCTCTGGTCCCATGTGCTAAACCCAGCTCTGTACACATCCCAGTTCACATCAGCCAAGGGTCAGGAAAGGATCTGGGATAAGGGGAATTCCCACTTGCCCAGTAGGCATCCAGGTTTTGATATCTGCTGTCCTTCCAGTAAGAGTGGCGCATGTGGGAGGGTTGCTTCAGGTACAACAGACTCACTTCTCTGTCTCCTTCCATCTCAGAATTTCTACAACCAGGTCTCCACCCCACTCCTGAAGAAGATTCAGTTCAACTACCCCCAGGAGTCAGTGTCAGATGTCACCCAGAGCAGCTTCCACAACTACTTTGGTGGCTCGGAGATAGTAGTGGCTGGGAAGGTCGACACAGAAAACCTGCAGCACTTGGAAAGCATCGTCACAGCAACAGCAGTGAGTGAGGGTCTCTTTGGGATACCTGCTCTTGGGGTCTGGGCTGGTTCATCCACTCATCTGCACAGTCTTCCTGCTGAAGGTCACTGCCAGCAGAGTCTGCTTGGGTTCTGGGTGGGAACATGAGGAACCTCATGGTCAGGTTGTCCAACAGTGTTTCACGGTAGCTTCAAGTACAACCACAAATAGTCCCTGTCTGCATCCTGCCGCTTGCCAGAGGAAGTTCCTTCTAATCAATCTATCTACCATACAAAATTCAATTGCAAACCAGACTAAAACCATGCAGTCCTCCTTCATGCTTTGTGAAGGTGCAGGGGACATAGAATCATAGAATCATAGAATCATAGAATTGCCCAGGCCGGAAGGGACCTCCAAGGGTCATCTAGTCCGACCTCCCCGCAGTCAGCAGGGACACCCCCAACTAGACCAGGTTGCCCAGGGCCTCGTTGAGCCTCCTAAGGTAGCTCCTTTCGTGGCCGAGGCTCCCACTGTCGGGGAGTTCAGTCTGGTGGGTCTAAAGCGTGTCAAGTCCATGCACAATGCTGTGCCTTGTGGCATGTTTCAGGGCCGCTCCTCCAAGTGGAGTGGGATGGGGTGGGAGTACTACATCCAGATCCTTCTTTTTGAGAAGGAATCAAAATATCCACACTCTTACAGGGCTCAGGAGTTGCCATTTGTTATTTGCTGGGAAAATCAAACTCATTCAATATTCCTTCCTGCCAAAACACGGTGCAGTCCAAGGGTCTGTGGAAGAAAGTAGAATTTGGTCCCTGTTGCTTGGTAGGAATTGCACATGGGAAAGCCTGAGAACAGAAAAACTCTGTTAAGAGCCTCTTCTTTTGCCATGTGGTGGCAACCTCTTTGACTACTGCTGACAGCTCCTTTACCTATTTTAATCCACTGTCACTAAAAGAGTCTTTGACAGAAGACTCTCTTACTACAGCTCCCCTCCCCAAGGCAGTCAGGCCAACAGTGGTGGGACTTTCTGATCTAGAAGTGACCATGGGCAGAGCCAGAGTGGGTCCTTAATGCCAAGAGGGGAACTCAAAGGCACCGCATTCTCCTGGCTTACCCTCCTTTGCCTTTATCCCTCATGGATTCCATAGGCAAATGCAGAGCTGGTCATGGAAACCCTGCGAGACGTTGAAGAACTGGATGGCTTCATGAAGAAAGACAAATACGCAGACCCCGAATTTACTAAGAAGCTGTGGGCCTATCTGACTGTCAACCAGATGCTGGCAGAGAGGTGAGGAGAAATGTGGTCTGTCATGGGAGGGAAGTGAAGCCTGAGGGCAACCTGGTCCTCTCTGAGACCACAGCCCTGAGGCTGCTCACAGTTTCAAATGGGTAAGGTAAACAAAAATAAAGCTAGGTGATACCTTCAGCCACATTCCTCCTATTTTGAGCACTCACAGACATCAGGGAATAGAGTTTGGGAGTAGTTAATTAGAGGACTAAGGGTCAAACAGACCTGGTTGAGGGCCTGAGTGAATGAGGTGAATGGGAGTTTTGCCTTACAGAGACCGAGTAAAATCTATGGAGCGATTCGGAATTAATTGCTCCTGAAGCAAGAAGACATCTCCTGATAAGACCAGGAGAAGGTCTGCGCTACTTCGAGTCCAGGCCAAAGCCCACAGAAGCCCAGAATAGTCTTCTTATGGAGAGTACATTCACGCACAGCCCTCAGCCCTTCCTTCTTGCAACCCCTACCAGTTTGTCTCTGAGGCTGCTCTGTGGAGGCATTGTCACAGCAGCTGCCCTGCAGAGCTGCTAACTATGCCTTCTGTTTTGTTTTCCACCCAGAAACACAGCCCCCACTGCGGCTTTGAAGAGGAACATCACCAAATCCATCCTACAGATGTCTCTTGACCACCATATTGTTACCCCCTTCACAGCCATGCTGATAGAGAACGCTGAGAAGGATGAGATAATGCTGGCAGACCAGCCCAAAGACCCCAGAAGGGGCTGCTGCCCAGGTCAGTGTCTTGGTCTGTCTTATTCTACCTCTCGTTATGGTTTTGTTCTTCTTGTGTTGGAAGAACAGCTGTGTTCACCGTCCATTCTGGGTGTTTGTGCTTGTAGGATAACCTGTATTTTCAGTGACAGCTGACCAAATCTTTGGCCAGTTTGAGGGCACCCTGTTACAGGAGTGCTCCTTGGAGCCGTTGGCTTCAGTGAAGACTAAAATGTGCCAACATTGCAATAAGCCTGTAATGTCATACATTTAATGCCTTCTTACTGTGGTAGATATGTCTAGTTCACTGAAGCTGTAGAACTGTATCTTAGCATGATTTTTAAGCTTTGGAAGCTTTCTTAGCTAATTACCAAAGAGCCACATGCCTACATGGAATCTGAGTTGTCCTAACAACAGGAAGTCCCTCATTAATTAAACTTTTGGATTTCTCCCTTAAATCCATTACTTCAATATGTGTTGCAAGGTCCATGTTGCAGCAGCCTTACGCCTGGCTGAATGAGGTGGTGTTGACTTGTTCTGGCAGTACGTGGTAGAGCAGGTGTCAAAGTGGCAGCTGTGGACATCTGTGGGTGTCCAGCCAGATCCGAAGTCGTCCCCGCGCAGCCCTGTGCTCCCAACGAAACTTCACAGCAGGTATTTTGCGCCCTCCCCAGTCAGAGACCTGAAAAAGCACGACTGTCGCTGTGGGGAAACCACTACCAGTGCATTGCAGGGGAAGCAGGGGAAGCACTGGAAGTAAAAGATCGACTCGTTGAACAACTGAGCTTGGCGATTTAAAACCTGTTAATAAATGGGAGAGTTTACAATTGGCTGTGAAGGAAAGAAATAACCTATGTTACAGCGACAGACGACACCATCCGTCTGGCATTTCATGCTGGAAGCAATTGAGATTTTGCTGAAGCCCCAAGCGCGTGTTCAGTTCTCGTGCTCCTGGGTAACTATACAGATGTCCTGGTACAAATGTCCTCAACAAAATAGAGAGGTTATGTCTGTCAATTGTTATTTTTTGATTCATCTATTCTTCTTTTCCATTTTAAAGCCTGCAGCTGAGACCCAAGAAGGAATCAAATAGTTCTTACTTATACTACATCCCTCAACTTAAGCTCAAGGAGCATCTTAGCTCTTAGTTACACGGTTTAGTTTTAGATAGTCCTGTGAGGAGCAGGGAGTGGACTCGGTGATCCTTATGGATCCCTTCCAACTCAAAATGTTCTATCATTCTGTGATTCTGTTAACTCAGTACCACCAGTTTAGCATGTATGGCATTCATATGTAATGGATTCATTACACAGGCACCAGCTGACTAATTCAGACCATAATTACTTTGACTTAGAAGATGCAGAGGATTTATGTGATTTTAATACAGGTTCTTGTGTCTTTGTGTTTGATGGAATAGACAAAACGACGGCACTGAAATAGGAGTCAAGGTGTCTGTGGATTTCGGGGACAGAGGGACATGGCTCTTGAACAGAGCAGAGGACGGAGCTTGTAAAAACAATATCTGAGTAAATCTGTGCTTGGGATTGTGCAACACGTGGGCTGTAGCAAAGAGTCCGTGTATGGCACGGAACGGGTAATCTGAAGTAGGTTTTTCTGTCTGTCCTTACGCAGCTCTCATCAGAGCTGCGCTGTCTGTCTGCATAGACAGAGACCGGGTTTTCCCCTGAAATCACTCACTTTTCAAAGGGTTGACTAATTGTTCTTTTATCATGAAGGACTTACTGCAAAACTGGGCTGCACATGGGAGAGCTTCTTCATGCATAGCAGTCTGTGAAATTAACGTGACTTGGAAACTTAGGAGTCTCTGTCCAGTTTTTACTTCCACTGCCAGAGTAAAACCAGTTGATGGAGATTTTGAAGACCCAGCTGTGCAATCTTCTGCCCTGCTGTCGTCCTCCAGCTCCTTTTTCCCCTTACTGCTCTTCAGAGCAGGGCCAGCAGCTGATAATACATGCCCTGCTTCAGCTCTTGACATTCCCAGCCCAACACATGAAACAAAAAAAAACAAATTTCATGAATCATTTAATATCATATGGCTTTATGAACTAAGTGGGAGAGAGAGTGCACATTACTTTCTCCTGCCTCTGTCTCGGCAAAGGCAGAGAGACCTCTAGCAGAAGGGCACACGTTAGGGGATCATATTTTAAGTGCTTCCACTTATTTGCAACCTTTATGCCTGTGGGTCACCCTAGGGCATGCGGAAAGAGTCCTACCTTTTCTCAGGCACCCCAAACAGAGGACCAGAGTCAGCAAAGCTTTTACCACATGGTAAATTTTTAAAATTCAGCTTTTTATTTGGCAAAGCACTTAAGCCCTTGCGCTGGGGGTTTTGCTGAAGTGGGACCTGTTCGCATGACTAAAAAGTCAGGCTCCATTTTTCACCAATAGCTTATGGTTAGCTCAACTGCCCTGGTAAGTCATATTCCTCTGGTGGAGATGCTGGGGTAAATCCCTCCTAAATTCACTATACAAATCTCTCTGTTGTAAAGAGCGTTGTTTTTTACATCGGTACAATGACATCAGGCTCTGTCTGCTTTACTTTAAAAATGAGACTATGAAATATGCCAGCACTAACGAAAAAAATGAATTGTGACTGTCATTTAACAGGTACTCTAGGATTAACTCCAAATGCACCTAATAATAACAAAGGTATCCCAGCCTGGGCCAATGCCACAGCTGTACCAGTGAGCTACATGCCTGAGCAAAGGAGTCCTCCTGTCTCCTCTCTGAGCATAAACAGAGGTAAGAGCCACAGTATTTCTCTGCCAAGAAACACCAGACACCAACACCCATCACCCAATAAACAAATAAAGGCGATAGAACCAAAGTTACTGGGCACTTTGGGAAGTTCAGCTTCCGTGACAAGATACTAAGGTCCATAATGATGGAGGAGTCTACCAGTTGTCCTAATCTTTCTTGTTGAGTTTCCTGAACTGTTGTAAAAGCTCTATCTTCGCTTAGGAGTTAGTCCACGAGAGAACAAATGAACTGCTGTGAGTAGCTGAGGATATCAGTGTGGAAGGTCCTCGATACCCCTCCTGAAGCTCTGAGCAGGGCACAATCCACCACATCCCAAGTCCCAGCCACCTCAGTCCAAGTTTTGCAAATCCAACTAGCACCCAAGGATTAAGCTTTTCTATATAAAATACTGAGCCATTTTGACTCTGAATCGATGAACCTGTAAAAATACACTCTACATTCCAAGCATGAGGCTAGCTTAGATCCTACCAGCATCCCAGTGATCCCATCTTCCGCTGCGGCCTTCCCCGAGGCAGAGGCTGCTCACTGAGCTTACATTTGGCTTCTCAGCAGCAGCAAAGCTAATGTGAAATTACTGCCGCCGTAAATGACAGATGAGTGCTAGAGATGAGTGGTAGATCAAAAATCTCTGAAGTTGCTGATGACTGATGGATCCCGTCAATGCTTGGGCCTTTGCCACAGTTTAGTGCTTGCTTAAAGAAACCAGCTGTGAGAATCGGTGCCTGTAAAAGTAGTAGAACTACAATAACTCTGGGGGTGCCTGTGTCCAGATGTGTGTATCTGTATCTCTCAACCAAAGAGCAATCAAACTCCTCCTCAGCATAGCTCAAGGGTTAATCTGAGATTCTGGGTAGTTGAGGAACTGCTTGGAGAAGAAGGTGAGCAAAGAAAAGTTACCTGCCCATCTCATACATGTATTTTGCACTGGAAATTCTTTTTTTTTTGCCTGGAAATTCTTTTTTTTTTGCCTGGAAATTCTTTTTTTTTTGCCTGGAAATGTTGATCAGAACAGGCCTTGGCATCAAGTTGAGGAAAACCAAACAGTTGGTGAGAATAAGGAAAAATTATTGAGGTCTATCTGCAAGAGATTCAATGTATTCAAAAGATTCAAAGACATTCAAAATCTGCTTCACCCCTTGGAGGGTATCTAGCTCACCGTCTCCTGTGAAGACATTCCTAATCAAGGGTCTAGGGTTTTTCTAGTGCACAGGAAGAGTTAAAGACTCCCAAAAGTTGAGGAACACCAGAGAAGGAATGGAAGTTGGCCTGGCTGTCCCCACAGGCAACACTAGTACAGTCTCTCTGAGCGTTGACAGGGAGATACCAACCACCACCAAACCAGTGAGAGCTGGGCAGCCCTTTGCACTTCAAGATAAGACTGGAGGCAGCCACCTTCGGTGACTGCTGAAGGTGTTTGTCTCATTTGAGGCAAATTTTAAAGAGCACTGGACTTTCAGAGGGGCCCAATCCCGCCAGGGTGTTAAATATACTGTGAGAACAAGTCCTGGATTGTCTTCCTTGGGGGAGTCGGTAGGCAGGATGTATCTTTACCCAACATCAGTACTGTAGGGACTTGTAACGTGTCTGAGAGCTTCTTAGTTTGAGGAAGTGATGTCCTGGGAGTCTGTCACTTCTAGAAATAGGCAACAGCTGGTCCAGAGGTGTCACCTAAGTCCTGCTTTCTGAACCTTAGGTCCTTTCCTGGATCTAGGCCTTAAAAGTATGTCCCTGTCTTTCTGGTGTCCAGATGGGTTCTTGACTTCCATCATGGAAAAAATAAAGCTCAGGTTTTAGAACTCCAAGTTCAGCCTATGGCACCCCAATGTGCAGCTGACCAGTTAAACCAGTAGTTCACTGCACTCGGCGGTGCTCCTCAAGCCAGTAATATCACGTCCTTTCCTTAAACAGGGGAAGTATATGAGGAAAAAGTGTCTGAGAGGATTTTCTGAGGAGCATCTGAGAACTTCCTTAGCTACTGCAGGGGTGGAAAGGGCCCTTCTTCTACTCTGAAGAGTCCCAAAAAGTGCTTCAAAATCCTTGAAGGAAAGTGTCTCAGTTTTTGTGTCCCTTACCTCTAGGGCAGGTACCAGCCTGCTTCTCACACCTGTTTCTTTTCTATGTTTCAGTTGACAATGACCCACATTTCATCATCCACTTGCCCAAGAGCCAGAGGAACATCTGCTTCAATATCAACTCAGAGCCTGGGAAGATCCTAAATTTAGTTTCTGATCCTGGTACTGGTAAGGGAATAAAACACGGGTCACTTTTCTTCTCTTAGGTCCGGAGGGTGTTCAGGGGAAGTGCCCGCAGGGAGGAGTGTGTGCTAACAGGCGTGTGGCCAGCAGGTTGAGGGAAGTGCTTATTTCCCTCCACATCTGGAGTACTTGGCCCAGTTTGAGGCTCACCAGTACAAGAAAGATGGTGGCAAACGGGATCAAATTCAGTGGTGGCCATCAAGACGATTATGGGGCTGGAGGACAGGGTGAGGCTGAAAGAGCTGGGTTTGGTCAATCTTAAGAAAAGACCCATGGTAAATCTTGTTGTTGTTGTCTACAACCACCTCATCAGAAGGTAAAGATGGAGCCTGACACATCTCCAAGGTGGACAAGAGGCAGCAGAAACAAGCTGCCACAGGTGAAACTCAGGGTAGGAGTCAGCTATTGGGAAAAACTTTTCACGGTGAGAATGATGCTCTGCTTCTATGGTTCTGTGATGGCCACACGTTTCTGCTAGTCCCATGGGACTCCCTGCTGAGATCAGAACTCCAAGTCTCGAGGTGGTGCTCCAAGATTTAAACAACATCTGCTTCTCTGCTCTTCACAGGAGTTGTGGTCAATGGGCAGATCGTTGGGGCCAAGAAAACAGAGAATAAGAAACTCAACACGTACTTTGGCAAAATTGGTTTTTATTTCAAAAACAAAGGCCTGAAAGTGGAGATCACCACGAAAACGATAACTCTGAAAGATGGATCTTACAGCATCACCCTGAGCTGGTCTGACACGGGGCACATCATTCGGAGACAGTGAGTTGCTGAGCACTTGTTGTCTGTCCTGTGGACACCATTTGCAACACAGCATTGGACTGACCCAGCTACGGGTGGGATCCACTCTGAGGGTGATGAGACACTGGCACAGGTTGCCCGGAGAAGCTGTGGATGCCCCATCCCTGGAGGTGTTCAGGCTGGATGGGGCTTTGAGCAACCTGGTCTGGTGGAAGGTGTCCCTGCCCAGGGCAGGGGGTTGGAATAAGATGATCTTTAAGGTCCCTTCCAACCCAAACCATTCCATGATTCTGTAGTTGCCTGAACATTGCTATGAATTGTCTGTCCTACCAGACCTCTGGGTACAACTCGCAAGGCTGTGGGTTTCTGATGGATCCTCTGTCATATCTGCCAGCCCCATGCAGTTGTTCTGGATGCCCGAGAGCATCTCAAGGGGCCTGAGAGCTTATGTGTGGGCAGTTGGACTGAGCCCTTCCTTTGGTTCATCTCTACTAGGCTTCTCATATCTGTGAAGAAAGAAAGCAACGTTACGATCACTGTAGGTGAGGAGATGTCCTTCATGGTTTTGCTGCACCGCGTGTGGAAGAATCACCCGGTCAACGTTGACTTCCTGGGAATCTACATTCCCCCTGAAAACCAGCTCAGTCCTGAAGCCCACGGGCTGATAGGTAAGGGCTGTGGGTTGGGCAATGGGAATGGCGGGGCAGTAGGGAAGGGTTTTGTTAGATCTTTGAGTGAATTTGTTGGTGTCTGTGTCCTGATGCAGAAGGTTGGAAAATTAGTCAAGTTGGGGAGGTTCCTGTAACGTCCTGGAAGCCTCAAGGACATTGTAGAACATCAGGGACCAGGAGATTATTCCTTCTCCCAGCTGGGGAGGGTGTTTTCAGAACAGGTCACAGGACTTGGTGACACTGTGACAGGGCTTTCCTCTCCTGGCTAATCTGCCACGGGTCGAAAATCAAAAGACTGAAGCAAACCCCTCAAAACTTCTTTCTGAGAAGAATTATGTCCAAACATTTGTAACTCAGCTCTCCCCTGAAGGACAGCCCTTTTCTGGAAACCTTACGAGACAAAAGCCAGAGCTCAGTCCCCAGGGAAAATCATCCCTCTGCACCCCGGGCCCACCCACGGCTCCTTTTAAGATGTGGGAATCCTGAGCAGCAGAGGTTGTTTTCCCAAAAACTCTTTGCAGTTTGCTTAGAAGAAGTTGGCCGGCCCAAAAGCAGAGCTTTTCACTCTCCCAGCGTGGGTGATCCGATGGCGCTGGAGACACAGTGCCCTGTGATCCGCGCAGGAGCGGTTTGCCTGCTGCAGCTAGTTTGATTTTCCAAAAAAGTGCCCGGCAGCAGCTTAGATGAAAGCCTCGAAGGTGAGGACATCCAAAGAGCTTTAAACCTCTCTTTGGTCAGGTCAGTTTGCATCTGAACCAGAAGTGTATATCCACCACCAAAGACCTGGGCAAGCTCCAGAGAAACCACAAGCCACCATGGAAGTGAAAGGCAACAAGTTCACTGTTACCAGGTAGGAATAATGCCCTTTATCACTCTCTTTCTAAATCTGGCTTCTTGTTAACGACTTCAATGACCGCAGGGTTATTAACTCCCAAGGATCTTGGGGGAAAAAAAATCCGAATCTGGTTTCAGCAGTTGGCAACACTTGGGACAAGCTGGGTTCTTTCATATTTGGACTGCTCTGTCCTTAGAGCTGCCCAGCACCTGAGCTTGGACAGGCCGTGTAGAAGTGCCTGGGACCTCCACAGAAGGGTCCATGAGGTCATAGACTTGTAAAATTCATTGCATTTTGTGGTTGTTTCCACACTCTGCTGGTGGAAGACACACATGTCACCACTTGGGCAGAGCAGTGCCATGAATGAGCAGAGTTATTACGGAATCACAGAATGGTAGGGATTGGAAGGGACCTTCGGAGATCGTCCAGTCCAACCCACCAGCCAAAGCAGGGTCACCCAGAGCAGGCTGGACAGGAATGCATCCAGGTGGGTTTGGAATGTCTCCAGAAGAGACTCCACACCCTCTCTGGGCAGCCTGTTCCAGGGCTCTGTCACCCTCAAAGGAAAGAATCATAGAATCATAGAATCATTGAGGTTGGAAGAGACCCTTGGGATCATTGAGTCCAACCATCTACCCTACTCTACAAAGTCCTCCCCTACACCATATCCCTCAGTAAATGTTGAGAAAGAACTTCCTGTGTTCCGGTTTGTGCCTGTTGCCCCTTGTCCTGTCACTGGGCACCACTGAGAAGAGCCTGACCCCATCCTTTTGCCACCAGTGCTTTAGATATTGATAAGCATTGATGAGGTCCCCTCTCAGACATTTCTTCTCCAGGCTAAACAGACCCAGGTGTCTCAGCCTTTCCTCACCAGAGGGATGCTCCAGTCCCCTGATCATCTTTGTAGCCCTCCACTGGACTCATCTCCAGTAGTTCCCTGTCCTTCTTTAACTGGAGAACCCAGAACAGGACACAGTTCTCCAGATGTGGCCTCACCAGTGCAGAGCAGAGGGGGAGGATGACCTCCCTCAACCTGCTGGCCATGCTCTTTTTAATGCACCGCGGGAGAGCCATTGGCTTTCTCGGCCACAAGGGCGCATTGACATCTTCTTGTCTGCTTGTCGTGTGGTGACCTTCATTGTGGGTGGCCTCTTCCTCGCAGGGGCTTGCAGAAGGACTACAGGACGGACCGCGTGCTCGGGACCGACGTGCCGTGCTGGTTTGTGCACAACAGCGGGAAAGGCTTCATAGACGGCCACTACAAAGATTACCTCGTCCCCCACCTCTACAGCTTTCTGAAGAAACCCTGAGTGCTCCAACACAAAACCAGTTTATAACCGAAATTTCTTCTCTCTCCTTCAAGCCCAAAAAACTCGTCCGAACAAGGAGCCGTGGGCCTGTCGAGCCAGGTCAACCAAAGGCGGCTTCACCACCCTTTGCTTGATGAGTTATCAGTGTTTGGAAGGAATGTAACTCCCTTTTTCTGTTTAAAAAAAATGAAATCTGGAATAAAAAGTGACGTGCTGGGTTGTAGTAGGTATCTTCCTCTTGCCTTCCTCTTCCTCTTGCCTTGATTTATCGGACAGTAAACTCCATTAAAAAGGTCAACTATTTTGTCACACGCCTTTCACACTCGACTCGTAACGGCACCGTGGCTCCGGCGGTAACACCCGCGACCGGATTTAACACCTACACCTTTACTGGGAAAATGTTCAGTTCCGACGCCGCTGGAGTGGGCAAAAAACAGGAGGCCCTAAAGGAAATAAACCAGAAAAGGAACGTGGGCTCTCGTGGTGGTTTTGGCCGGGTTGACCGATCAGAACGACAGGTGGCCCCTCCCTCTCCCCTCTTAAGAAAAAGAGAGGAGAGGAAGGGATACGGAGGTTTATGAGTTTAGAAAAAAACTAAACTGCTTTAATNAAAAAAAAAAAGTATATGGTATATAGAAAACTTTATCAAGCTCCCAGGATGACGATCACGTCACCAGCAGGCACGGGGAAAAGTCCCAAACTGGACTCGGTGATGGACAGGAGCTGGATTCCAGATCTGGAGTCAGGAACGCTCGGATCGGGATCAAAGACAGACGAACAGACGGGGTGCTCCTCGGACATCGGCCATTGAAGAGAGTTGACCCTTTGATCCCTCAGCTTTTCTACTGAGCATGCTGCAGATGGGATGGAATGCTCTGATGGTCAGGTTTGGGTCACCTCTCCTGTCGGCTCCTCCCCACAGGTGGGACCCCTCTACGCTTTTCTGCTTCCCACCCCGGGGCAAATAATGAAGTTACCTGACCTTGGTTGTTTTAGCAGTAAGTATAAGCAAGGACCTCGCCGCGCACCGTTCCTTGGTCTAATCAGGTCTTATCACTGTGAGAGTGAGCAGTTTGTGAACAATATGCCGTTAATTTCAGAGTTTAAGTTAGTTAGAAGAGGCCCGGCTAAAAAATTAAAATTACAAAACAGAAAATTGGTTCTGTTTTACCCCAAAGCAGGACCGCAGTGAGCAGTCTGCAGTCCTCGGGGGTGGGTTAATCAGTGGTGAGGAACGTCCTTGGAGTAACCGATGCTGCCACAGGGCAGGGAAATGAATTGCTTGAGTCTGAGACAACATCCAGCCTGCTTTTTTTGTGTGTGTGTGTGTGTGTGTGTGTGTGAAAACGTTGATATCACAGCAGAGTTCACACACGGGTAAAGATCTTGGAAAGCGGGAAACGTTCAGACTATATAGAAATCACCAGCACTAAGCACTAAAAGCTTCCCTTCCAGCGGGATTAGCTCCCATAAGATGCCTTATTCAAGAGTATTCAGCAAGGAAGGAGAACAGGAGTGAAACAAATCTGCGTGTACAAACTTAAAACCTTCAAAAAAAATGTTGGCCAGCTTCCTCTCAGCAGCGCCAATCCAGGAAGGCGACTCCAGAAATCTGCCCACCATTCGGAACTTTAGTTGCCTTCACTTAGGAACTAAAGGCTGGCACCTGATCGTTCCTGCAGCTGGATCAATGTGTTTTAAGTGTCCCTTCAAAGTAACTCTCAGAAGTGGAAGCAAATTCCCTAAAAGCCATTCACTGCTTCTTTGAACTCATTTATTAGCTGTGNAAAAAAAAAAAGTATATGGTATATAGAAAACTTTATCAAGCTCCCAGGATGACGATCACGTCACCAGCAGGCACGGGGAAAAGTCCCAAACTGGACTCGGTGATGGACAGGAGCTGGATTCCAGATCTGGAGTCAGGAACGCTCGGATCGGGATCAAAGACAGGCAAACAGACGGGGTGCTCCTCGGACATCGGCCATTGAAGAGAGTTGACCCTTTGATCCCTCAGCTTTTCTACTGAGCGTGCTGCAGATGGGATGGAATGCTCTGATGGTCAGGTTTGGGTCACCTCTCCTGTCAGCTCCTCCCCACAGGTGGGACCCCTCTACGCTTTTCTGCTTCCCACCCCGGGGCAAATAACGAAGTTACCTGACCTTGGTTGTTTTAGCAGTAAGTATAAGCAAGGACCTCGCCGCGCACCGTTCCTTGGTCTAATCAGGTCTTATCACTGTGAGAGTGAGCAGTTTGTGAACAATATGCCGTTAATTTCAGAGTTTAAGTTAGTTAGAAGAGGCCCGGCTAAAAAATTAAAATTACAAAACAGAAAATTGGTTCTGTTTTACCCCAAAGCAGGACCGCAGTGAGCAGTCTGCAGTCCTCGGGGGTGGGTTAATCAGCGGTGAGGAACGTCCTTGGAATAACCGATGCTGCCACAGGGCAGGGAAATGAATTGCTTGAGTCTGAGACAACATCCAGCCTGCTTTTTTTGTGTGTGTGTGTGTGTGTGAAAACGTTGATATCACAGCAGAGTTCCCACACGGGTAAAGATCTTGGAAAGCGGGAAACGTTCAGACTATATAGAAATCACCAGCACTAAGCACTAAAAGCTTCCCTTCCAGCGGGATTAGCTCCCATAAGATGCCTTATTCAAGAGTATTCAGCAAGGAAGGAGAACAGGAGTGAAACAAATCTGCGTGTACAAACTTAAAACCTTCAAAAAAAATGTTGGCCAGCTTCCTCTCAGCAGCGCTAATCCAGGAAGGCGACTCCAGAAATCTGCCCACCATTCGGAACTTTAGTTGCCTTCACTTAGGAACTAAAGGCTGGCACCTGATCGTTCCTGCAGCTGGATCAATGTGTTTTAAGTGTCCCTTCAAAGTAACTCTCAGAAGTGGAAGCAAATTCCCTAAAAGCCATTCACTGCTTCTTTGAACTCATTTATTAGCTGTGGCCTCCACCACGTCCTGCAGCAGCGAGTTCCCCAGTTGAACCAGGCTCTTGGTGGGGGGGAAAAAAAAACCTGGGGAGTGTGTTTTTAAATCCCCAAATCCGTAATTCCGCATTCTGTTGCCCAGCTTGGAGGTGAACACAAGGAGTGAATAATCATCCTCTGCTCTTCTCCCCACAATTTGTAACTTAACACGTCTATTATATCCACTCCAGGGTTTTTTTCAGGCTCCAGAATGTTGTGTAATTATTCCCAGTGATACAGAAGCTGTTACCTTCCTTCCTTTACCCTCCTTACTCTCCCCCATCCCTCTGCTCCCTCAGTGCCTGTTCTTTGCGAAAGGGCAGAGCTGTTCACACCATCCAGCTTGCACAAAGAGCCTGAATTTACAGAAAAGCCTGTCTTCTCTCTCCAGTTCCCTTCCTCGTACCTCTCCGTTCCTCAGGCGCCGCGTCACTGCCTGACTCTGCCTCGCGCTTACGGCCGGGATCTCTGGAAAACCACTCCATGTCCTGTTTAGGGATATTTCAGGCCAGACACCAAGCCTCTGCAGTCTTCCCCTTTTCCTGCAGGGGTCCCCTGGAAACCACAAATCAAGCAGAGAGTGAACCTTTGAGGCAAGGAAAGAGACAAGGAACAGTGACTTTGGCCTCTAGAGACCGGGAACTTGAAACTGTGACATAGCTCAGAGCATCCCACCCTCCTCAGTTGACGTCTTCTCTGAAAGGTATGGAGGCTACAGGTCCCAGAGACACACAGCCTCGCCAAGGACAGACAGGACCATCAGGGGACAGTTTGTATTTCACCTGGGACAACCTGCATCTTTCTTTTTACACAAACCAGGCAGTGACCCAGGCGGGCACTTCACCAGGCTCTTTGGTGGACATAAACCAACGGACACCTGGTGGTTAAAAGGCTGATAAGAAACACACTGACCTTAGAAAGGTTTGTTTATTCCTAAACTGCCTTAGAAATTAAACATTGTACAAAATGTGCCATTTTTTTAAAAAAAATAAAGAAGTAACATCACGTCATTTAGGATGAGTAATCCGACTCATGTACACGGCAACAACGGAAGCACAAAGGATGGAAAAGGCTCCGGAAAACCCAACCAGCAATCACCAATTCGTATCTGCACACGCTTCGGCTCTGCCAGAACCCCAGCAGTGACATCCATCCTGGAGTCCACGGGAAGGTAAATTGCATAAGATCATTACTAGGAACCCTGACAAACAGGACGATGGAGGAGCGATGACTTGGGTTCTGCTGTCGATGACGTGTCACGTTGGTGACAGCACTGAATAAACCAGACCATTCTTAGAAATTTCAGGGAAATCATCCCTTGGAGCGCCGTTCCCTTCCCACCGTTCTCCCAATCCTTTCCTTGTTCCTGCAGCCACAACTCAGTTTTGGCTGCGGATTGAGAAGTGGGTTGTTTAAACTCACACCCACTGCCTGCTTCAAGCAGCTCTTTGTAGGGAACTCTCTCTCTTAGGGAACTCCTAACGTTCTTCAGAAAATAAAATACTCTGCTGCATTTTACAAAAGGAAATCGAACCAAATATCATCCCATAACTTTGATTCAGAATCAGATGAAAATATTTCCACCGATAAGGTTTCCACAAACGCTTTATGTAACAAATCCACAGTGATCTTTAAATAAATCCCCCGTTTGCTTGTGGTTAATTTCTATATACATTATGTATACATACATACACACACACACAGTTAAAACCCTGACATGGTAGAGTCTTGTGTCTGCCTGCAAGATGCCAGAAAGATGGTTTTGGGAACCAAAATCGTCTCTGATCCGTGATTAGCGCCTCAGGCGAGTTTGGAAATGTCTTCGTACTGGATGTCTTCCACTCGGCGTCCTTTTAGAGGTCCCTGGAGAATAACACAGTCGAAGAAACAGGATTAAAATATAAACTTGTTCATTTGTTGAATTCCCAAGAGGGAGTTTAAAATAAGACCGCTAAAGGGCCTGTATGAAATCTCGCCACGTTTAGACGTTTTTCAACAAGGCCGAGTGCTGGGACCTGCACTTGGGTCACACCAACCCCCTGCAGCGCTACAGGCCTGGGGCAGAGTGGCTGGAGCTGCCTGGTGGAAAAGGACCTGGAGGTGTTGGTCAACTCTTGGCTGAACGTGAGCCAGCAGTGTGCCTGGGTGGTCAAGAAGGCCAACAGCATCCTGGCCTGTGTAAGGAACAGTGTGGGGAGTAGGGCTCGGGAGGTGATCGTCCACCTGTGCTGGGCACTGGTGAGGCCTCACCTCAAGTGCTGGGTCCAGTTTTGGGCCCCTTCCCACAAAAAAGACATTGAGGTGCTGGAGCGGGTCCAGAGAAGGGAAACGAAGCTGGTGAGGGGTCTGGAGAGTAAGTCTGATGAGGAGAGGCTGAGGGAGCTGGGGGTGTTCAGCCTGGAGAAAAGGAGGCTGAGGGGAGACCTTCTTGCTCTCTACAACTCCCTGAAAGGAGGGGGTAGAGACAGGGGTCGGTCTCATCTCCCAAGTCACAGGCAATAGGACAAGAGGAAATGGCCTCAAGTTGCGCCAGGGGAGGTTCAGGTTGGATATTAGGAACAATTTTGACACTGAAAGGGTTATTGCACATTGGAATGGGCTGCCCAGGGAAGGGGTTGAGGCACCATCCCTGGAGGTGTTCAAAAGACGGGTTGATGTCGTGCTCAGTGACGTGGTTTAGTGATGGTTTTTATCAGAGTCAGGTTGATGGTTGGACAGGATGACCTTAGAGGTCTCTTCCAACCTAGACAATTCTACGATTCTGTCATTTTTCAAGAACCTCAACCAAAGTGACCAGCACTGGAAATCACAGCCATTAGTATTTTTACTCAGTGCTTCAGACAATAAAAGCCACCAGAGGCCATACACAGAACGCAGGTCCCAAAAAACTGCAGGTGTGGGATTTGCTCATGTCAGCGTTTCCTCTTTCCTCATTTTCAACCTGACCAGAGAATGTGACGGGGCGTCAACGCTGTCCCAGAACTTTCAGGATACTTTTGGAGTTAAAGTCCTTGCAATTTTGGCACAAACGTAAGCAGCTGTTTTGAATTAATTCACTATGAACTTGTAAGTAGTAAAAGATTTAATTTTGAATACAAACTTCTTATGTGCAAAAATCATAGAATAGAATCATAGAATGGTTAGAGTTGAAAGGGACCTTAAAGATCATCGAGTTCCAACCCCCCTGCCATGGGCAGGGACACCTCCCACCAGACCAGGTTGCTCAAAGCCCCATCCAGCCTGTTCTTGAACCCCTCCAGGGATGGGGCAGCCACAGCTTCTCTGGGCAACCTATTCCAGTGTCTCATCACCCTCACAGGAAAGAATGAGGTGCTCCAGCCCTCGGATCATCTTCGTGGCCCTCCACCAGACCCATTCCAACAGGTCCATGTCCTAGTCACCCTAAAATTAATATGAAAATTCTCACAGACTTCACTGTTTTCCAGGAGTAGCTTCACCCATTTTTAATTTATAGACTCAGAGTTCACGCAGGAAGAAGAAATCTTAACACCTACAAGCACCAGAAGTGGAGAAAAACTACATTCACTTTCCAAGACCAATGTTATCATGATGCTTAGCTCCAAACAAAGCTCCTTCTGTGCTTAGGACACCTGCACTGTCGCTTCTCAAGCAAATTCTCCACAATCCAATATGGGCTGAGTTCATAGAATCATAAAAAAGGTTTGGGTTGGAAGGGACCTCAAAGATCATTGGGTTCCAACCCCCCTGCCGTGGGCAGGGACACCTCCCACTAGACCAGGTTGCCCCATCCAGCCTGGTCTTGAGTTTCTGCAGCCCTTCTTTGCACGGGATCCTAAGAGGGTCTCCCTCCTTCAAGCTGCGTTTAAAACAATCTGACTTTGAGCCAACATCCTCCCTGCTGTATCAATGGGTTTAAAGATTGGTTTTGCAGAGGAGAACAAAGAAGTAGCCACACAGACATGATGAAATCACCTAATTTTAGCCCAGAGGAAGGTGATATTAAAAAAAAAACAACAAACAAACAAACCCCGAACGAGACAACAAATAAGCACATAAAGCCCCATGTTCAGCCTGGAAGAGGCAGGAGAAAATTCACCTCCTTGCACATCTCACATTTTTTACCTCCCCACAAAGCAGTACAACAGCAGCCACGTTCAAAATAAACACACAAAACGTTTTGGAAGTCTCTTTCAAGTTCAAAACTTGCGAAATACAGCATCCTGGCCTCTTTTTAAAGGCAAACAGCAGAGCATTAGTCGGCAATGGGGAATACGTGGCTGGTTTCCTCCGGGTTGAGAATAGGCAGGAGGGGAGACCACAGCATTTGGCACACCTGAAATCCCACCTGTACGACAGAATTAATGACACCATCTTTCCTCCTGAAAGCTCTCCAGTGCACAGATGAAAAGTGCTCTACGCAAACGAGATCTTGCAGGGCTTGATACTTACAGAGTCGATGATTATCGTCGCTGAAAACCTCTTTTCGTTGATCGATTCCAAGATGCCTTCGTTTCCCCTGTAGCCACCATTTAACACCATCACTTTCTTGCCTGAAATGACAAATAGGAAACCAGTTACACAACGGGGCTCCCAATTTCTTTTGATGGGGTTGTGTTCAACTCCACCAACACTCCACCTCCACCCACTGAGGGAGAGGTGGTTTCTCCTGGCAGCTCCTGCCCCTTTCCAAAGAGCACCCACGTTCACTGCTCCAGGGTATGCTCATATTAGAGTCATAGAATCACAGAATGGTTAGAGTTGGAAGGGACCTTAAAGATCATCAAGTTCCAACCCTCCTGCCATGGGCAGGGACACTTCCCACTAGACCAGGTTGCTCAAAGCCCCATCCAACCTGGCCTTGAACCCCTCCAGGGATGGGGCAGCCACAGCTTCTCTGGGCAACTTGTTCCAGTGTCTCACCACCCTCACAGGAAACAATTTCTCTCTGGTATCTAATCTAAATCTCCCCTCTTCCAATTTTAAACCATTATCCCTTGTCCTGTCACTGCACTTCCTGACAAAGAGTCTCTCGACGAAACCATTAAAAATACATCAAGGAAAGAAGCCAAAGATGTTTCTCACTCATGCACACGCACTCATGGACACCCTTGACCATCTCTGCACCAGCTGCAGCGATGCAGAACGTGGTGGGTCTGCTGAAGAATCTGTGAATCCCAAAATCCTGCATCCTGTTTCCCCTTACACTGACATTGTTCTTCTTCGTGCCGCCCTGACCATTCCCTGAAATACCAGTCAGATGCTACACACAAACACTGGTATGTGCCAGAAGAGAAACGCCAGCGAACCAAAGAGGAGACGAGGTTAAGCTTTGCCAAGCGCCCACAGCAATTTGAGGCACGACTTTGGAGGGAAGATACGGAATAAATATGACCGAGGGTCTGTGGGGCTCCCAGAGGTGCCTCCTGGCACCTGAAGAGAGACGCTTCCATCTCATTGAACGAACCGATTCCTAAAGCATTTCTGTTTTCTCAGAAAAGAATCTAATTCTTCCAAGAAGGGACTGTGAAGACTCAAAGCAGAAGTGATGTAATAATTCCCCAGAAAGTACCGAGAGGATATTTGGTAAATGATCAGGGTAGCTTAGAAAAACGCTGAACCAAGAGCAAGATGGCTCTTGTTATGGCATTTTCAAGTGGATGAATTATAGTTTAAAATAACTGAAATGCAAGTTTTGCAGTGACAACAAAACGGCTGTACCTGGTGCTGGTATCACAGTTTCTAGATGCGTCTGATCAAGCTTCAGTTTATCTCCAGAATCAATCATCTTCACAACTGCTGTATATTTGTCAATCACTTCCTGTTGTGAAAGGCAGAGGCCAATCAGAAAAAGGAGAAAAAAAAACAAAACCCCAAAAAATTCTCTAAATTTACATTTCAGAATGTAGGACACACTCAGGACCATGGGTCTGCACTTCAGCATTTTCAAAAGCAACGAGGATTTCTGAGCTCTCCTAAAGGCTTTCACAAGCTGCTGCCTGGCCCCACTCTGAAGTTAAGGCCGGATTGAAAGGGTTCCTCTTGAACACCAATGACCGGCCTAAACGACCACTAATTTTGTCAGCCTTGTCTGAAGGTTTTGTCAACCTTTGGGTCAGTTATCCTGACCCAAAATGTGCGCTGGCAGCCCAGAGAGCCAACTGCATCCTGGGCTGCAACAAAAGCAGTGGTGGCCAGCAGGGCAAGGGAGGTGCTCCACTCTGCTCCACTCTGGTGGAGCTCCACTCTGGTGGATTCCACTCCTCTGCTCTGGTGAGACCCCACCTGGAGTACTGCGTCCAGCTCTGGGCCCTTCAGACCAGGAAGGACAAGGACCTGTTGGAAGGAGACCAGAGGAGGCCAGAAAGATGATCCAAGGGCTGGAGCACATCTCCTATTAAGATAGGCTGAGATAGTTGGGGTTGTTCAGCCTGGAGAAGAGAAGGCTCTGGGGTCACCATATAGCAGCCTTCCAGTGCCTACTGGGGCACTGGGGCCTCCAGTAGAGATGGGGAGGGACGCTTTGTCAGGAAGTGTAGTGACAGGACAAGGGGTAACGGTTTTAAATTGAAAGAGGGGAGATTTAGATTAAATATTAAGAAGAAATTCTTTCCTGTGAGGGTGGTGAGACCCTGGAACGGGTTCCCCAGAGAAGCTGTGGCTGCCCCATCCCTGGAGGGGTTCAAGGCCAGGCTGGATGGGACTTTGAGCAACCTGGTCTGGTGGGAGGTGTCCCTTGGCCAGGGCAGGGGGATTGGAACTGGATGGTCTTTAAGGTCCCTTCCAACTCTAACCATTCTATGATTCTATCTTAGCCATTCTCTCTAAGATGGAGAGTAACTTAGAGGTTGCTTTCCCCCTAAGGGCTGGAAGCCACACAGTGACAGTGGGGATGCCACCTCTCAATGAGGAAAATGTTAACGATCATCTTTGCACCCACCATGTCCAATGTTCAACTCTTCATATTCAGACCTCAATGAAAGACTGGGACTCATAGATCTCCCAGATGTCTATCAAAAAAAGCTGTGATTCTGAGCTCTATACACTCTTGTCGGTCATTCGAAACGCACCGGGGTGTCACCTTTGGCACTCCTGCCAGAGACTGTTGAGCCTTGGGACTACCAAATACAACATCATTTCCCTGGCAGTGGCTACAAGCACTTCTGAACACCAGAGCAAGGCTCACAGCCTGAGGATTTTATAAGCAAATCGGATCTTGTTTGAAGGCAGCCTGCAGCTTAAATCATGTAATCATGAAATTGTCAGAGTTGGACCCCTAGAGACCATCTAGTCCAACTCCCCTGCTAAAGCAGGATGGCCCAGAGCACATCACTCAGGCGGGGACTTAAAGGGCATCCAGGTGGGGCTTGAAGATCTCCAGAGAAGGGGACTCCACACCCTCCCTGGGCAGCCTCTTCCAGGGCTCTGGCACCCTCACCAGAAAGAAGTTTTCCCTCATATTTGAATGGAACTTTCCATGTTCCAGTTTGTGCCCGTTGCCTCTCGTCCTGTCACTGGAAACCACTGAGAAGAGTCCGGCTCCATCCTCCTTCAACCCACCCTTTAGATACTTGGAAGCATTAATCAGGTCTCCCCTCCGCCTTCTCTTCTCCAGGCTAAAGAGCCCCAGCTCTTCGAGCCTTTCCTCGTAAGGGAGGTGCTCCAGTCCCTCAATCATCTTTGGTGCCCTATGCTGGACTCTCTCCAGTAGCTCTCTGTCTCTTGAACTGGGGAGCCCAGAACTGGATGCAGGATTCCAGTTGTGGCCTCACCAGTGCAGAGCAGAGGGGGAGAATGACCTCCCTGGACCTACTGGCCACACTCTTCCCTACACAGCCCAGGATCCCATTGGCCCTCTTGGCAACAAGGGCACATTGCTGGCTCATGGAGAGTTTGTTATCCACCAGGACTCCCAGATCCTTCTCCTCAGAACTGCTTCCCAGCAGGTTCACCCCTAACCTCTATTGGTGCCCTGGGTTCTTCCTCCCCAGGTGCAGGATCCTACATTCGACTGCAAAACTGGTAAGTCTGAGATTAAAACACAACTGCACTGCTCTTGGGCATCTCACATGGAGGAAGCGGCTGTTCTCCATGCTGGATGTGTTAATGGGGACAAACCAGGCAGGACAAAACAGTGCTGAAGAAAGAATCACTGAGTAAATAACATTAAACCAATCCAGAGATTCACTCCCTGCCCAGAATAAATCCCAGTAAAGCTAAGGTGACGTTTCAGCCCCCATCAGTGTTGATTTAAGGCTGAACAACTTGCACAATGAAACAAAACTTCAGAAGTTACCCGATACCAGAGAAGCCCAGGCATTTGCACACTTTACCTTCACGACTGCTTTCTTCTTGTGGTACTTCTCTCCAAGCTTTTTTGTTACAATTTTTACAACAATTTCCTGGAAGATATGAAAGGAGAAAAGAAAAAATGAAATGTCAAAATATACAACCAACCACACAATCTAAACTAACTGGACATTCAGGTCACTCAGGCTGACTCCAACCACAGGCTGTAGAGCACAGCGCAGGAAGCAACAATGGGAAAGACTCAGCATTCAAGAACTTGACTTTTTCCTGAATTATTGCCTCAAAGTAGTATCTCTCAAGACCTTTTTTTTTTTTAAAACAAATACACTTGAATTCAGGATACGATGTGACAGTGCACAAAGGGTCAAGGGCAGGACTTCTTGATCTAGAAGTCCAGGCAATAAGTAGATGCTGAGATGAGGTCTCTCAGCTCAAAGGCTGATATTGACTTCTACACCTCTGTACAAATCGACAACTGCGTAGAAAAAGAGGGGGCTGTGAGTAATATAATGATTTAAACACGATCATGTAGGGACTGGCAGTACCAACTCTTTAATTAGAGAATTCTACCCCATCTGAGATGAGGCACACGATGCGTCAGACTGCAGATGATGCTCAACCAGAAGAATAATTCCTCCCAGATACTGTAATATTTCCCATTTGGCAGCTTGGAAAATCAAGAGTGAATTTAGATGGGAATCTAGTTTTGGATCATTACACCAATCAATAGCAGTTTTAGAGATGTAGAATCGGTTGTATTTGGTGTAATAATAATTTTTAAGACACTTACAGGCTGCAACCAGTAGTCTCTTCGAGATGTTCTTTTCTTCTCCTCTTCGAGCTACAGAACAACAACAAACAATCACCATTTACTTCCTCCTCTTACTGCAGCTTTCCCACGCCTTTGAAAAGCTGAACCAATTCTCCAGGCCCACATCGAGTGAAAAATTAAAAAAAAGCAAACCCTAAATAAGGGTAAGTCAGCGTGTGCTTGGTGCATAAAAATCAAACTGATGAGATCCAGGAATCCAAGATAAAATGACGGAGATTTATATTTGGTATTGTCAAGTGTTTCTAAATATTTTCTTCTCTTCCAAAATCTGTATTCTTTTAGTTCCAACATCTCAGTTGTCTGAGGAATAGGCACAGATGAGCAGCAGAAACCAGTTTTAAAGGGGAAGTGGAATCATTTTGCCTGATAAGATAACAGAAGTCTGAATTCCACATGAACTGAAGGTCTGACGTCACTTCAAAGGGATGCCCTGGTAAAGTGGACATAGCCATAGGCATTGGGGTTAGAAAGACACAGATCCTGCATGATTATTACCTCCATGATCTCATCCAGTGCAGATTTCTTCTTTTTCTCTTTGGACTGACCAGAGCTATGAGCTGGTTCTTTTCTTTTAACTGCCCCTTCCACCATCTTCAGTGCACTCGGTCCAAGGACACTGCTGGAAGAGTAAGATGGTGTTTTCACAGCAGACCTTAAACTGTCTCCTCTACCAAGACGCATTTGAGGAGCTGGTTGTGCAAAAAAGGACTATTTAATTTCAGTTGTGCAAATCACCTTCCAGACCCTGCATAACCTCCTTCTCTAGGATTGCATTTGGCAGCTAGAACTGATCTCCTCGAGGTGTAAACTCCAAGTCCACTGATGTTGGCTGCTAGAAGTCCAGCAGAAGGAGAACAACCTAACGATGGGTTCAGCAGTGCAAAAGCAAAAAGTTCATCATGGAGTTCAGTGGAGAAGACAAAAGCAGGTCTGCAAATGAGGTTTTCAAATCTGAGAGGACAAACTTATGGCTTTAGAGAAGCCACCTGGACAGAGCAACCCTCAAACATGGTAGACGTCTAGAACTCCTTCCAGAGATACTTAACCTATCCGTCAGAGGGAGAAAATACATGGGAATCTGCAGGAAAGGGCTCCACAGCCAGCAAATATATACCATCTTCATAATCATATGCAAAATAGGCCAAGAGCCTATGAGTTATGAAAGAAAAGAGCAATCGGCACAAAAAGCTATGTCTCAGGGATCAGGGAACACCTAGTTAAAGTGAGAACTACCTAAAGGCAGCTTGAGTTAAGTCATTTTCATATTTTTATAAAGGACATTTGAATGCAGTAAAAGACATTTAGGTGTTCTCTCATTCAGGAAGATGAAGGCTGCTGCGAGGTGGGACAGTGAGGTGATATTAGTGTGGCCTTACAACAAATCGCATGTTCTGCCTGTGGTGAGGACGTTCAAAACACCAGCAAAGGGAAGATACATAATGAGGATGAAGACACAGAAATGGCAGTAGTAACAAAATTGAGAGAAAAATAATTGTATTTCAGCGGAAAACCGGATAATCTCCGTAGCAGAGTTCTAGAAGAAAAAGCATATTAAACCACAAATCCAATAGCAAGTACTTGAAAGTCCAATCTCACACAATTAAAACACAACTGCAGTGCTTGCACTGAAGAAGGGAAACACATCTACCTGCGAGGTTACTAAGGGATTCCTGGGTGTCAACACTAAACCAAATCTTATTTAATATATTCATTAAGGGCCCTGGGACAAAGAGAGAGGCCACCAACGCTGGTCAGGTGGGCCATTCAATGTGGAGGGCACAGAAAAGAACTGGGCGCCAGAAGGGACTGGTTTATCTTGAAAAACGCGTTTTAAAAAAGACAAAATTCAGCAGCGCTTTATGCAAGCTCACACACTTTGAAGAAGTTTCCTCTGATTACCTTCTACTCACTGGGAGCTGTTTAAGAACAACAAAAGCAGAAGGGGGCCTGGCTATAATCACAGGTGACAGCCACCGGTGGGGACCAGCCACGAAAGAGTCAAATGCAATCCTAGGAGGCATCAAGACAATCCTTAGTGGTTTGCATCAGCCACGGCGGTGGTGGTGTGTTTGCAGCAAGCACAAATTCCAGCAGCTCTCCTGCTCAAGTTTAGCTGAAATTGGAACAAGGACAAGGAAGGGATGTTCAGCAGATCAGGGGAACTGGGATATGAGGCCACCACCACCTAAGCCTGCTTGTGCAGCACAGCGAAGGCCGAGAGGCTGAAACCGTTCTCTACAAATACATTGTCTGAGAAAGCAAACACCGGGGAGAAAAACAGCTATTTCTGTTAAATGCCCATACCAACATTAGAGCAACTGGTATAAACTGGCCGTGACAACATTTATCCAGGAAATTCCAGACAAAGTCCTAACCATCAGAGCAAACAGGGTTTGAAGGAACCTCCCTTGCGATTACAGGGCTGGGGAGACCTTGACTGTGCACAGCGAGGGCTGACCAGTGCATGGACAGGACTGTATACTGGTACACTCACAACACTGCAGGCAGGAGTCAAGTGACCTTGGTAAGAGCTTCTGCTCTTTAGAAGTAATTCTAATCTTACTTGTCCACTGAGTGAGTTAAGCAGGGATTTGAGGATGTAAATTCTTGAGGGGGGGGGGGGAAGTAAGCCCTGGGCTCCCAGTTTGCTCAAGGGCAGTTCCTCCCGTCCTGAGCATTTTCACTGAATTTTCACTGAATTTTTAGAGTTGGAAGGGACCATAGAGATCATCTAGTCCAACTCCCCTGCTGAAGCAGGGTTGCCCAGAGCATGTTAGAGCATGTTACTCAGGACTGCATCCAGGCGGGTCTTGAAAATCTCCAAAGAAGGGGACTCCACAACCTCCCTGGGCAGCCTGTTCCAGGGCTCTGTCACCCTCACCGTGAAGAAGTTTTTTCTCATATTTGAGTGGAACCTCCTATGTTCAAACTTGTGCCCGTTGCCCTCGTCCTCTCACTGGGAACCACTGAAAAGAGTCCGGCTCCCTCCTCCTTCAACCCACCCTTTAGATACTTGTAAGCATTGATAAGGTCTCCCCTCAGCCTTCTCTTCTCCAAGCTAAAGAGTCCCAGCTCCCTCAGCCTTTCTTCATAAGGGAGATGCTCCAATCCTTGAATCATCTTTGTTGCTCTTCGTTGGACTCTTTCCAGTAGTTCCCTGTCCCTCTTGAACTGGGGAGCCCAGAACTGGACGCAGGATTCCAGTTGTGGCCTTACCAGTGCAGAGTAGAGGGGGAGAATGACTTCCCTTGACCTGCTGGCCACACTCTTCCCTATGCAGCCCAGGATTCTGTTGGCCTTCCTGGCCACAAGAGCACACTGCTGGCTCATTGTCAGTTTGCTGTCCACCAGGACTCCTAGATCTTTCTCTTCGGAACTTGTCTCCAGCAGGTCCACGGCTAACCTGTATTGGTGCCTAACATTCTTCTTCTCCAGGTGCAGGACCCTACGCTTTTCCCTGTTGAACCTCATGAGGTTCTTCCTTTGTCTTAGATGAACCCTGAACAGCAGTAGCCATGCCCTGCAGCGGCAGTGGTGACTCCTAGCTTCATGTCAGCCCCACAGACCTTCAAGGGAAGGCACATCTCCATTCTCACTCCCCTTCTCGACTCCACCTTTGTACCCAACCACCAGTAACCCCAGGCCCTCAAACTCTACCATCCACTACCTCCGATCTCCTGGTCCTATTTCTGCATCCCGCTCAGGAAACACAAGTTCCAAATTTCTGTAGCTACAGAAGGTGGGAAACCAGGAAGTCCTACTGCAGCTGCTGTGCTGGGCTATTGGGCATCAGGTTGAACTCAACTGGTCCTCAGTAACAGCCAACAGCCGCAGAACACACCTTTATGCTGACACAGGGCAGTGGTTGCCATATACGACACACCAGTCACACCAGTGACATATAAACCCTCGCCCCGTCACTTTACCACGAAATGGGTATCCTAATTTTGCTTCTACGCCACCATTACAAAGTCAACAGACAAGTGTCTCTCATACGCTATGAAAAAATTAGACTACTTAATGTATGATTTCACATTCAGCCAAATTTTAGCAAGGACTTTAAGTATTCCCCACTGAAATTATTCAAGTGGGTGCCTGAATTAAGTTTCAGGCTCCTCTTAAGTACGAATCAATGCTTTGGGATAATTTACAAGTTCTCTTCAAAGCCTGAAATCTGTATCTATTATTGCAAATAACTACTTTATTGTCTCATTTTCTGCCTGGCGCATCTCCCATCAGGTACCTTATCTAAGAGCTGAGCTTGTGATGAGAGGAAAGCCTTTTGTTTTACCTGCAATATGTTTAATTACAATATTGCCTCCCAGGAAAAGATGTACTGCTCATCAAACGGTTTCACAGACTGCTATAAGTCAGTATCATTTGCATTATTGATCCCTTTTGTCTGGCGTTGCTCGTGGCTATATGATGACAATTAAAAGCACGAGCTTCAGAAAGATTTACATCAGAGAGATTCAGCTGCTTAAACGATGATCAGAGGAAGTATTGCTTCCAATTAGACAAGGCAATCAAGGCTTTTAGGAACCAAAATTAACAAGTCACGAGTACCCATTCACAGCAGGCGGTGGGACGAGATGGCATTCACTTCAGATGCTGACTGGATCCCTCAGCCACCCCTTCACATAAGGGTATCTTCTCAGAGGAACCCGTAACTGCCCACTGCTTTATGGGCATCCACCGTGAACCTCAGTGAATCCAAGAAGGCCCCTCACAGCACACGTTCAAGATATATTCATTCATCCACTTTAAACACAAAAGGAACCATGAAGTCACCCAGTGTCCCCTCCTGAATAACGCGACAGGATGAGATATTGACACTCCAAATATTTTAGGACAAGATACATCTTCCTGCCCACACAAATACTATTATCATTGTCATCGCAACAGTAGGGGTTGCCCTTAAATTCTTTTCTCACCTTGTTTTGGAAGACGCTGCTATTGAAGTACTTGCTCCTTTGTTTAAATTAAATGCAACTAAAAAATAAAAAGACATTACTCTATTTCTATCTTTATATATAACTGCATCGAAGGATGTTACAATTTTTAAAATCTGTAAATGGAAGTGATCACAAATTTGAACATATTAATTAGTCTATGTTTTGGTTCAGCTTTTAAAATAAATTACTCTAAATAAAATAAATAAAATAATAAAATAAATAAAATAAACTACATGTAATTGATCTCAAAGCACTTTATGAAGCACCGAGGAGTCCTCAGCACTCATCTTGTTTTAATCACAACATCAGCTTCAGTAGGTTCTAGAAAATTGCATATATCAAAATCTGATTACCTTTTTCTTCTTCATTTTCTCTGTTCAGTTCAGTATAGACCGGCTGTTCCTGCCAAAAAGAAAACCCCACAAAACACATTTTAAGAGTCAAACAGAAAACTGAGCCAAGATACCATTTTCTGGTGATCATTGATTAGCTCAGTTTTACAGACAGCAAGATTATTACGAGTAACTGTAATATTCAACCTGGCTTGATTCATAAGAAGATTATAAATTGAAAACGTGATCTCATTACAGCCTCTCGTGCAAAATTCTCTAATTAACAACTCTCTACAGAGATGCTGTCTGAACTTGCTTGAGCCCAGCACGAAAGGAAAGTGGCCTTACTGTAGCAGTTTCCTCGTTTTAAGCCAGCCTGATTAGACTGGTTTCTAGACAGACTCATAACTCCAAGAAGGAAATTCTGGAATCTTTCCAAATTTTTAGCACCGAAGGCTCAGGCCATTTAAATTTCAATTAGTTTTAAATCAAGAAAAAGGCAATTGTTTACAACAGCATTTAAACGTACCTATCGATAGCTGGGACCAAATGGGAGGTCCCAGTCCCAGGCAACAACGCGTATGGAAATCATGGAACGACGCCAAATAAACAGATCCCAAACGCCACCCCAGCACTATCAAAATCCAACTTTTCACTACGCGGATCTGATTATGTCTCGCCCCTGGTTATTTATCTCAGCCTCCCCCCCTGTACAAGGTACTTGTTATTTGCAACCCTGAAAGTTGTGAAATACCATAAATGAAAACACATCATGCTGGTTACTGTATCATTTACTCTCCCTTCCTATATTCAAGAGTGATTTTTAAATCACTAATCATTTGAAGAGCAGCAATTATTACTCCTTTAGTACTAAAGTAAGCCAGGTACAAAGTAACTCCAAGTTTTCCTCCGGAGCAGGCTATAATCTAAGATAACTGTACAGCAGAAAATTCAGAATATAAGTGATTCGATGTGGTGATTCAAGTATGGAAGAAGACAGTCTAAATCCAAGTCTGAAATGGCCAGGATCAGACACTAGGGGCACAGGATGCAATTCTAGTAGATTTCAAAATCATATCAAATCTAAAAGGAGGTGAAACCTCTGCTTTCTTTTATTTATTTATTTTTTGAAACTGTGATTCCATAGGGGACCTTGATGTTCATCAGCTGTAAAAACCACCAGCAAGTTGGTTAGTCAAGGAAATGTAACAGAAGCAACTTAGTCAAGGCTACTACCAGAAGGGATTGGGAGAGTAGTCTTGTGGTGTGGAAAGACTCCTTGTGGTGTGGAAAAGAGCAGCAATGCAACCAAACATGCCCACCGCTCCCCAGTTTGAACTGGTGATGAGTTTGTAACCTGAAGCATGAAGCTTACTCATCACCTTCTAACTGACTGCAAAGGAAATACCAGTGCAAGGATCCCAGCAGCATCCAATCAACCATGAAGTTAAACAAGAGGAGTTTTGAGCTGAAGGTTGACATACAGTGTAATTCTCCTCACCAGTTCTTTCCCCTCCAAACCTCTTCTAACTTGCTGTTCAATGAATTTAGCAGTTTTTTCTTCATCATCCAGGTCCTGTTTCTTCTTCCTCTCCTGTTCTTGTTGCCTGCGAATAGTCTCCGGGTCCCTATCGATATATTGGATATACCAGCCTTTTGGAGTCTCATCAACCTTGCAAAGACCTAAAAAGTCAAGGCAAGAGAAAGTAAGATTCATACTCACAAAAGCAAGCAAGGAACAAAGAAGGTATCGAGAGCATTTTCACAGTCCATGCTCACTATAATAATGCAGATACTTTACCAAAGATGATTTACCCCTCACTGGCCCAGTAAAATTGACTTGGAATTATCTTTAGTATGTGTTTCTGCCCTTCAGTGAGCCAGTTCTATTTGGAAATAGGCCAGAGCACATAAGGAAAATATAAAAGCAGTCTACTTTATTATTGAAGAAAATGTTTCCTTCCCACTGTTTTAACAAGGAGGAAAAAAGAAATCCAACACATATACAAACAATAGATCAGAAACACACTAAAGGAAACTTTATCGTGCTACGCTATTGTTATTAACTCTTGCTAGAGTGACTTTTCAAGCACCGCACGACTCGTGAACGTATCCTGTGGGACGCAGGCAATCACAGCCAAAGGAAACTTTCTGCCACACCACGGTGCCTTTTGATCTCTCTTCCTCCCACTGAACACAAAACTGCCAGGGATGAAAACGACTGCTCGCTTCTTGCCACCTTAAATATGGAAGGATTCTGTCGTCGTAAGAAATGTTCCATCATAGTTCTTAATTTTTAAAATGGCAATCGTTGGAAGTTGATTTAGAATTTAGCAATATCTCCCGTAAATATAGACCAACAGAATAAACAAAGGTTCATGACTGATGCATTTATCTTTTGCTTTTTCGTAAGCAAATTCCTAACAGCACAGAAATATGTTTGGACATCTGTTAATATATATGCAGGAGGGGAGGGGAAGAAAGAAAAAGGAAATGGGAGAATTAACATAAATGTTTAGTGACCACTTATCAGCAACACAACTACCCAATAATTTTAAAAGCTCCCAACCCTGAGACATTCCATTTACCTTCTCTCCCCAGCCATTTAGTAAAATCAGTCAGTGTCTCCCACTGCGTGGCGTTCATGTGGATGTGTTCTCGATGACTGATATATTCATTGTACACGATATTATTGTGGACTCTCTTTGTTCCTGAAATACAGAATTATTAAATATAAATATGGGACCCTGGAGAAAGCAACGAAAACTTCTTGCATTGAACTAATGAAAGACATTAAAAAAAACAAGCGAACAAACAGTAAAATATTTACCAAATCGCCTTCTGAGTAGTTCTAGGAAATCATTTCGGAATTCCCTTGGGGGATAAAAAGAAAGTATTTTAGTAAAATTTAATGATTACAAAGCAATTTTCTATTGTCATTAACAATGAAATATTGCAGTATAAAAATGAGAGTTCTTTTGAACTGAGCCTAATGAAATTCAGACACACTCATTTCCTTTTTGCAGCAAAGTAGCATTAAATGCAGTAGGTATCCACAAAGAAACACAATTTATCACAAGTGAAATCTTCAAAGGGATAATACCCTTTCAAATGGAAAGAACGAAATCTAAACACTTCCCACTAATTGCTGGTATTTCATTACCACTGTGTCTTCCCAGGTTGCCTGACACAACAGAGAGGGTAGGACAAAGGAGGGGTGGGAGATGGGGACGACTGATCACTCATCTGATCACTCATTCTCACCGCTATTTCAGGAGCCTGGCGTCAGGCTCATGCTGAAGACGGCTCCAGTCACCCCAGGTGTCACATAGGACAGCTGGACAAAGGACTGGGGGACACTGTGGGACGAGAGTCACAACCCTGGGTTGTTATCTCTCTGTAGTGGTTCTTTTAGCTCTTTGTACCTCTGCGTGTGGCAGTCACTTCGCTGGGGCAGATCCGTGACGTACTTTCTAACACTGAGCAACTTAAAACAGGACTCAGACACGGGACAAAACTGTCAAATTTGATTAAACATCATGGCTCCCTGAAACTTCCTACACGCGTTCAAATGCGACATCGCCTACATTTTCAAATTGCCATTAAAAAAAGAGCTAAAACTAAAATTTATCAGAATGGGACATGACATTTATCGATAGGACATGACCTGGCTCTTCAACACAGCAAATATAAAATATAGCAAACTTACTCAGAAAAGTAATCCATGAATTGCTGAGGGTTTTCAGAAGCCAGCAGCAATTGCCTCTGGTGGGACTCAGACATGCAATGACATTTGAAGCCATTCTATAAAATAAAAACAAATACTTTGTCTCAATTTGCAACACTCGCACAGCAGAAGAGTATGAAAAATAATGTTTTATATGTGAAATTTCTTGAAAACTCCACAGAAAACACCTTAGCTCGGCCATAGCCTACACAGGGTGCTTGTTCCTCCTGACCAGGCAACCCAGGAGCAAAACTCTTCCTGAGGCCAAGAGCCTTAAGACAAACTGAAAGGGGTTATGAGACAGGACATTTCAGCAGTTCTCTTTATTCCTTGTGGAATGGGACAGCCGTGGTACCACCATGCAGGTGCTTGTGTGAGAGCACTGAAAATGTTTGCTGGCTCCTACCTGACCCAACACTGATGCCAAATGTGAGTAAGGAGGGGACGGTGATGTAGGCTGTGATAGTTTGGCCACCTCTGGCAGAGGGCTGAAGTCATCAGAGCTGCCCAAAAAGAACCCAGACATAGGACGTTTGACCACATCTTTTTTTGTCTAATATAATGCTCTTTGCTCACAATATGACTACATCTACAGCAAATTTCAGTCCATGGGAGCCCCGTGCCCACCCCGCCAAATAGATCTGTTTGTATCACAGTGAAGCTTTTTTGCTTCTAGTCACTGGGAAGAGGATAAGATTTGAGCTTCTAGCATGAAAGGGAGAGGGGGACAGAAACACCTGAAGAACAAGATGATTAAACATCCACAAGATGCTTTACTTCTCTAAGACACATTAAAGAGGCTATCCATGGAGAATGGAAAACTAAAAACATGGTAAGCCCAAGTGGAGGTACTTTCGGAGCACAGCTCTAGTGGATATCAGGAAGAAGAGGACACCCGATTCCAACAGGCATCCGGATCCAAGTAAATAGACAACTGAAAAGAAGAGGGGCAAGTTTCAGAGAAAAAGCATCTCTTCCTAACAGGAGAAGAAGGGAAGAAACTGAGCCAGAATCAGAAGGAAGAAGGCCTCAGCACAGGAAAGACACGGATGTGTTGGAGCGCGTCCAGATGAGGGACGCAAAAATGATCAGAGGGCTGGAGCCCCTCTGCTGTGAGAACAGGCTGAGAGAGTCGGGGTTGTTCAGACTGGAGAAAAGAAGGCTCCGGGGAGACCTTAAAGTGGCCTTCCAATCCCTAAAAAGGGCCTGCAGGAAGGACAGGGATAAACTTTTTAGAAGGGCCTGTTGCAGTAAGACAAAGGTTAATGGCTTTAAACTAAAAAGAGGGGAGATTTAGACTAGATACAAGGAAGATTTTTTTTTACGCTGAGGGTGGTGGAACACTGGCCCAGATTTCCCAGCGAGGTGGTAGATGTCCCATCACTGGAAACATTTCAGGTCAGGTTGGACAGGGCTCTGAGCAACCTGATCTTGTTGGAGATGTCCCTCCTCATGGCAGGGGGGGTGGACTAGACGGCCTTTAAGGTCCCTTCCAATCCAAACCATTCTAAGATTCTGTGAGTCTATAAAAACAGACATCACAGTGCTTCAGATGAGCATCTCCTTGGGCATGTCACTGACTCACCCTGTCCCCAAGGAAAATCATGGCTGCCCTCAATTTCCCTCTGAGCCAGATGGGAGCCACGTAATTCTTAACCCCGTTGACCTTTCGAGGTATGTGTGAGGGAATCACCCTTCCAGGGGGTTTGGACCCACCCTGTCCTCCCTCTCACCCTGAGTTGATCAGTCACGGTGCTGGGGATTGAACGTCCCCAAAGATGGATCAGGCCTAACACACTTCCTCCAAAGTGCATGAGGACTTCTTCCATGAGGAATCCCAGAGGGATCACCCCACCCCTGGCAACTGGGAACCCTCCAAGTCCCGCCAATCTGCCCCCAAGGGGACCGTGGTCCATCCAAGAGGGACTGGGGAGCCAGAAAGGAGAATAAGGGTCCTCTCCAATGCTCCCCTAAAGAGAGTTGGGGCTCCCTGTGCCCTAAGCATATGAGGCCAGTGCTCCCTAGAAGGATTCTACCCCATAGATGGGATCAGAACCCCCACAAAGTGACAGTGGACACTTACAAGGCAAATCTGGACCAGCCTTGTACCCCGCAGAAGAAACCCAGGGAATTCTGCAAGCTTATGAGGCCACATACCCCCTAAGGCAATTGTAGCTCCACCAAGAGGATCGGAAAACCCAACAAGGGCGACCGGAGCCCCCTCAGTGGCAATGAAGACGCCTGCAAAGGGGATAAGAGCCCCCACAAGAGGACTGAGGGCCCCAACAGCGGGGATACGGCTCCCCTGTGTACCCCAGAAGAACCGCCGTCCTCAAGGGGACTGGGCTTCCCTACAGTAGGGTCGGAACCTCTCATGGCCCCTCACGGACGAATCGCCCTCCCTTCCTCCCTCCCTGAGGGACCGAGGCCCGCCGCGCCCGCCCAGGCCCGGCCAGCGCCGGGGCGGCCTTACCTCATCGCGGCACTGCTTCTGGCACATCTGGCAGTACCAGCGCAGCTTCTGCAGCCCCTTGGACTTGATGCGGTTGGCGATGGCCTTGGGGCTGAGGAAATCCGACTTCCCCATGGCGGAGGCGAAGTGCGGCGCTGACCCTCCGCCACCAACCCCCCCCCTCCCCCCCACAGAGCCCGGTCCCGGTTCCTCACCCGACACCCCCCCACAACCTCCGCCGGAAGCGGCCGCCGCCGCCCCGGAACCACTTCCCGCCCCCCCCCACCCCGCGCCGGGCCCGGCTGCGCGCGTGCGCGGTGCGGGCGCGCTGACCTTCAGCGGGGCTGTGGTGGAGGCGCCGCCATGTTCGCCCGGGGGGTCGCCGTCGCGCTTTACCAGCCGCAATGGTAATAGGAAAGGGGGTGCGGACCGGGAAGGGTCCTGTAGGGAGCGGGGGGAGGCGTTGCCGGTGGTAGGAGCCGCCGGCGGGGCGGCTGGGACCGGCGGCGGGGGGAGGTCTGAGGGGGCGACCGTCCGCCTTCGGCCGTGCCGTGCCCTAGAGGGCGGGGAGGGGGACGCGCCGCCCGGGAGGCCCCTGAGGTGCCATGGGGTTGCGGTGTGGGGTTGGGGGGAGCGGTGCCCGTGAGGCTGAGGGGAAGCGGCCTGTCGGGGGCATGGCGGTGACCTGCCGGGGACGGGAGGCTCCGTCCTGTCAGCGGCGGCTGAGAATTGCGTGGGGTTGGAAGGGACCTTTCAGATCATGGAGTTCCAACCGTCAGGCCAAACGCTGGCAAACCCACCGCTAAACCGTGTCCCTCAGCACCACCTCTGCCCGTCTTTTAAATACCTCCAGGGTTGGTGATTCAACCACTGCCCTGGGCAGCCTGTTCCGATGCTTGACAACCCCTTTCAGTGTAAAAATTTTTTTTCCAAATATCCGATCTAAACCTCCCCTGGCACAGGGTCCCTTCCAACCTAGACGATTCCATGATTCTAATTTGAGGCCGTTTCCCCTTGCCCTTGGGTGGGGGCGAGGGGGAGACGGGAGGTGGCAGGGAAAGGGCGCTGGGCTGGGGGGACAAGGGTGGAATGGGAGAAGCAGGAGGAGTGAAAAGGACAGCTTCGGGGATGGCAGAGACCCTGCTCTCGTCAGGAATTGGTGTCGCCTACCCCTGCTTCATTTTAGCAGCTTTTTTAAAAAAGCACTTACGTTTTTTTAAAGTTGGACCCTTCTGGTGTCTGGCCTTCCTTTACATTGTGCCATTATCTAAGGCAGTGGATAATGTATGAAGTGATCTATAGCGTCACAGGAGATAAGGAGAAGGGAGGAAGGTCTGGATACAAGGCATGGTTTAGAGTGGCTTGTCCCTATTACAGATACTTTTTAAGAAACAGCAATTTTTAAATCCCCATCCCTCCAGAATGGACCTGCCCTTGACAGTGTTGCTTTGCTGGAGAACTAGTGAACCACTCTTAATTTCTCCTGCATTTGTTTTCAGGGGCCAAGTCAGGAATATGGCAACCCTAAAAGACAGTAAGTACTGGTCTCCTTTGCTTTTGAGAGAGGAAAATCGTTGCAGGAAAACCACGTGTTATATACTTTTGGTTAGCCTGTGTTGGATGAATCCATACACCGTAACGTTGATACATGAGCTTCCAGCACTTCTTATCGTAAACAAGAGTCCTTCAGAAAAGGCGTTGCTCAAAATGGTCTCAGCCCTAATTTAGATGTCATTTCAGCAAGCCAATATAGTTTTGCTCAAACATCTTTTAAAAATAACTTTATCAAGTGTGCTAAACCATATTTTTGCTCACCTTTAAGATTAATTTATCTCCTGGTATCTTTATTTCCCTGTGTATTTAGTCAGTATTGAGCAGGGAAAAGGTTGACGGAATGGTTTCACTTTGGTAATGCTTCTTTAAATCATTCCTCATAAGTTCTTACACAGGGATATTGCTTCGGAATTGTGCTTGTCTATAGGACACCTGTTTTGTTTTGGTTTTTTTTTAGGTCAGTATTTTTATGAATCTCCTTTTGCCATGTTCTAAATAGTGGAGGAAGTATATTTTGTGTCTTCGTACTATGAGGTCTTTTTTTGTTTCCTCTCCTTGTCATCTGGGAAAAGATGACAATATACCTTAAATTATATATTTGTGAAACAGATAGAAGTGGAAGGAAAGAGAACAATAAATAGATCTTCTGTTGGGCTAAATAATAAATATATGTTGTGTCTGGAGGAAAAAACATACCTATTGTAAAGATGCATTTGGGTTAGCCAGGTTACTGCTTTTAATACTTTCTTACTACAAACACTAAGGTGTTCTATGAGGTTTAATTGTTTATTTATTTATTGTTCTTTGAGGAACTTGGCAAGATATTTTTGGATGGCTGTTACTAGCATTTTATTGCTTGGTTTTGATCATTACGCCCAGTACAGCCCATGACCTTCAACTGTTAACCTTGTAGTTACCAGGCGCTTGAAGTCCATCAAGAACATTCAGAAAATAACAAAGTCCATGAAGATGGTTTCTGCAGCAAAATACGCAAGAGCTGAGAGGGAGCTGAAGCCTGCTAGAGTCTATGGAACAGGAGCACTGGGTGAGAGAAGACTCATGCGCTGTGTGATGTGGGAACAGAAGAGAAAGGCTTTCATGGTGGTTATAAAACGCCTAGACTTTTTTAGCCTTTCAGTAGTTTTTTTCCAAAAGAATTTGCATCTCTAGGCCACCTTGAATATTCCTTACAAATAGTTTATGAAAAGTGATTTTTAAGAGTTCTAATGTGGCATTCATTATGATTTCTGACTACTTTGTTAACTTCGTGCGGTTGTATGGTTGGTTTTGATAGTCATAAAAGCACCACAGCTCTGAATTTCTGGCTTGTGTTGGCCTGTTAGTGGAATGTGTCCTACCTCTGTAGCATCTACAGCTACTGCCAGACCTGGTTAAAATTCATCTGGGTGAGATTTGGAAACTCTTTAGATTAGTTAGAATAAGTCAAAGGTATTTTGATATGACCTATTTGCTTCCTGGCACCCATGAATAACTTATCCACGTTTTTTTCCTAGCTCTTTATGAGAAAGCAGAAATAAAGGCACCTGAGGACAAGAAGAAGCATCTCCTTATTGGTGTGTCCTCTGATCGAGGTCTGTGTGGTGCTATCCACACGTCTATTGCTAAAACCTTGAAGAACGAGATTACCAACCTCACAAACGCGGGGAAAGAAGTGATGGTGGTTGGAGTAGGTGACAAGATCAGAGGCCTGCTTCAGAGGTAAAAAGGATGGGTCCCAAAACTCCAACTCCCAAAGGGATTGGTTTGGTGGTTTTGTTTGTTTTCTGTGGTAGAAATGTCAAGGCTGCTCAGAAAGCTGTGTGGCATTCACAGGAAATTGCATTTAATGGAACTGTGCTAAATTCAAGTTCCTTAAAAAAAAATAAATTTGCAAATATGCTAAAAGGGGTTTTGGTCATCTGGAGTTTTGTGAAACTGCTGCACAGCGCTATTATATTTTTGAAATAAAAGTCTGAAAGCTGGCAACTCTCGTGCTGTTGCAAGTGTGTGTCTATCATGAATCATAATTTAACTGAAAAAAAAAAAAAAAAAGCAAAATTTCTCTCAGACCTTAATTCAATAAAATACTTGGTTCTGAACACTAGTAAGTTACACTCATAAGCAAGTCTGGTTGCCACAAGGGCATCCGCTTGTTCTAACACAGATTTGATGTCCCTGCAGGACACATGGCAATTACTTCCTGCTGACATTCAAAGAGGTGGGACGGAGACCTCCAAGCTTTGGAGATGCTTCGATCATTGCCTTAGAGCTGTTAAACTCTGGGTATGAGTTTGATGAAGGCTCTGTCATCTACAATCGGTTCAGGTAAGATTAAACTGAAACTGCACTGGAAAAATAGTGGGTGGAAGGCTCCAAACAGCACATTGGCTTCATGAAGTAATATGAAAACTGACTGCGAATTGTCATGTTTATTTCTTGAGGAGTGAGTGAATTTTGTGTGTGAAGAACCATAGTTTTGGGGGTTTTTTTAATAGCTGTGGTTGGAATTCTCTTATGACTTGTACAGTGGGTGCTGTTTTAGTTACAGTCAGCACATTATTATGTCCATGTGGTATCACAGAATCATAGAATTGTCTAGGTTGGAAGGAACCTTTAAGATCATCTAGTCCAACCATCAACTTAAGTTTGATAAAAACCCATCACTAAACCATGTCACTAAGCTCTGTGTCAACCCGTCTTTTAAGTACCTCCAGGGATGGTCCCTCAGCCACTTTCCTGGGCAGCCCACTCCAAGGCTTAATAACACTCTCAGTGTAAAAATTTTTCCTAATGTCCGATCTGAACCTCCCCTGGTGCAGCTTGAGGCCATTTCCTCTTGTCCTATCGCCTGTTCCTTGGGAGAAGAGACCAACCCTCCACCCCCTCCTTTCAGGGAGTTGTGGAGAGCGAGAAGGTCTCCCCTCAGCCTCCTTTTCTCCAGGCTGAGCAACCCCCAGCTCCCTCAACCGCTCCTCATAAGACTTATTCTCCAGACCCCTCACCAGCTTCATTGCCCCATCTGAGATCTCTTCATCAGGAAGGAGAGATTGAAAAACCTTGTGGGATTGGAGAGCCAGGAGTTTTCTATTCTAGTTCGATTTTAAGCACTCAATTTAATCTCTTCAGTTCAACTAACCCTATTATGCTGTTTTTATACAGGTCTGTCATCTCTTACAAGACCGATGAAAAACCGATCTTCTCTTTTGAAACAGTTGCTGGTTCCGGTAAGTAGTGAACTGGAAACCACCAGTTATATGAAGTGATAAATCACAGAAAAAAAGTACTCTGAACATGAGAATATGGTATTAAAACATCTTATTATGCTGTTATGTGTCAGAAGTTTACCAGGTTGTGTTATTTTGGCAGTCCAAGGCTTACCTACCAAGGTGCTGTGGGGCAGGGAGGTTAAAAAGAAAGCTCGTACTGATTTTAAGGTCTGGGGTGACCTTATAACGGCCTTCCAGTACCTGAAGGAGAGGGAGGAGAGGGGCCTACAGGAGAGAGGAGGGGGGACTCCTTATCAGGGGTAATGGTTTTAAATTGAAAGAGGGGAGATTTAGATTAGATATTAGGAAGAAATTCTTAACTGTGAGTGTGGTGAGACACTGGAACAGGTTGTGTAGAGAAGCTGTGGATTCCCCATCCCTGGAGATGTTCAAGGCCAGGCTGGATGGGGCTTTGAGCAACCTGGTCTGGTGGGAAGTGTCCCTGCCCGTGGCAGGGGGTTGGAACTGGTTGATCTTGAAGGTCCCTTCCAACCCTAACCATTCTATGATTCTAAGATTTTTTTACATTCTCTCTCAAGCAGGCATTGTGCATGTGCAAAACTCTGTCCGTTCCAATGTTTTCAGCACGGAACGGCCTGGTTAAACATAATATGCCAATAATGTATTTGGCCTTGGTCAGAAACTGACTTTCTTAGTGTTAAATTGAATGAAAAGACATAAACTACTTAATCTCTCTGCTACTTAAAATTCTGTTACGAAAGTACACACAGTACATAGAGAAAATCCCTCCACGCTGCCTTAAGTAGAGAAGCGGAGTGGCCCAGTGTTCTTTTACACAGCATTGTATTGTTTTACTAGAAATAATATATCTTGGATGTCTCTAAGTCTGCTGTTTTCCTATTTTACAGAAAGCCTAAGTATCTATGATGATATTGATGCTGATGTGCTGAGAAACTACCAGGAATTTACACTAGCAAATATCCTGTACTACTCCCTGAAGGAATCCACCACCAGCGAGCAGAGTGCTAGGATGACCGCTATGGACAACGCTAGCAAGAATGCTTGTAAGTCTACTCTGGGTTTCCCAGGACGTCTGTAGTTTAGCATGAAAGTACTGACCTCCCTTTGTGTAATTCCCAAAATGATAAGAAATGAGCTGGTTTCTCTCTTAATTCCATTTTGAATCTGGGTTTTTTGAGCCCGTTCAACCGGGATTCTCATCTGAACACCTGAGCCTGAGTCTCTGTAAGGAGGGATCACTGTCAAAGTGTATGAGAAGCAAGCCTAGGTAACTGGAAGTGAAATAACAGATTCTTTAATAAGAATATGAAATACTAAACTAATCTTGTAATGGCCAAATATTCTTTATGCTTTTCTCATGTGGCTGGTCTGAGCCACATGGAATTAGAAAATTCCAAAATTTTTATAAGCTCGTACCTACTTGTGAGCCAAATACAGTTACCACTGCTCGGATGTAAAGGTAAGGAAGCTGAAAGAACAATTAAATACTTTACCACCTGTCACGCGACGAGTTGAGAATATACAAGTATTCCTTGGAAGGTGTCCAAGGTGACGGAGCGTGCCGTTGGCGTTAGCGGGAGACAGCTGATAGCTCTGAGTGTGACGTGGTGGTGAGACTTCGGTCCCGAGAGGGTGGCGTTGCACGAAGGGTACTGGTGACTGAGTGAAGCTCCCTTTGCCAGAACGACAGTAACTTGAAAGAAATACCAATGTAACTAATTAACGGTAAAATCTGATTTAAAAGCAAATAATGCGTGCTTGCATTGTGTTAAAATAAGTGATGTCATACCGTGGTATTTACTCGTCTGTCAGCTGTTCTTCAGATGTCTAACTCAGGCGCCTCAAGCCAAACCATCAAGTTTCTAGGTTTGTCTACTAGTAGTGTTACCTGTAGGGGAAAAGAATGAAAAGTACACCAAGTCTCTTGATTGTTTCAGTGGATTTACAAGATTATTTGATACTCTATCCGTACAGCTTCTCTTTATCTGTATTTAAGTAGTTATCATGTGTTTAAATTCCAACCTTAATTCTTTCTAGCTGAGATGATTGACAAATTGACCTTGACGTTCAACCGTACCCGTCAAGCCGTCATTACCAAGGAGCTCATTGAGATCATCTCTGGTGCTGCTGCTCTGTGAGTACCTATATTTAAAAAAAAACAAACAGTGAAATAGGAGTTGTTGCAGAGTCATGTCGTGCTTGTACGTCCTGTTCCAGTCCGGTTAGAGGGGAAGGTTACGGCATGTAGGCCCTAAAACCCAAGGGAAGGCACTCCACAGGGTGACTTCCAAGTTTTTCGGCTTGCGCAGTTCTACTAACAAGTGTGAAGTTTGACATTAAAAAGCTGCTAAAAGAGATCTTTAGCCTCAACAGATTTTTTGGGGTGGGTTTTTTTGTTGGCTTTGAGTGGGTTTCCCCCCCTCCTCCCTGGGCTTCTGCTCTACTCAAACAGCCTGGGAGAGCAACTCGGGTGAGGGAAAAGCGTTGGGAGAAGTGAGCCCGTGGTGGTGCTCAGAATCCAAGAGCTTGGGGCTGGGATCGGAAGGAGGAGGGAATTCCCAGGGTCTGAACGTGTATTTTCCTTTGAAGTTCCGTAGTTTGCTTATTTCCCTGAGAAAGAAGAGGTGTGAAGGTGTGCACTGCAGGTTCCAAACCTGTGTTGTAACCGTGCAGCTGATGTGTATGACATCTAGCAGCTAAAAAACGGTGCTATACTGGGATGCAAATACATGTTTTAATATCGTGTGTGTTTACAAACTGCCTGGAATATAAACCATACTGCAGTTAAGTGCTGTATTGTGCTCCTCACAATACATTTGCAGTTATAAATACGTGCCTAATTTTGCCTGAATTTGCATGAGTTGCTTCTTAACCTGCTTGTTCTGTTTTTTTCTCGTAATACCGTAACCAGGGATTAATCGGAAAAAAGCGCTTCGGCCAAATCCAAGAGGTAAAGTTATGATGTAGAAACTAGATCGTGTTTTAAAGGGAATTAACACAAACAATCTTGAAGTCAGATGAGGAAATGGGAATTCAGTGGTGTTGGTCAGACAAATGTCTTTTCCCTAAGAGGGGAAACTGCCTGTTGCTGGTTTGAGTCTGAACAAAACTTCTTAAATGTCAATAATTCTAAGCAAAAGAAGTCCATGAGAGCATACATCCGGATTTGTCATAATTTTCTGTGGGTTTGGGTGGTGTTTTTTTCTGGATTATTGGATTCGTTTGCAATTACTGCTTTTAATTTTTTCCTAGTATCTTGACTTTATGCAAGGACTTAAAAATATCTCTAATACGAGGTTGTAGCTAAAGAGGTTTCCACAGCAAAATAAGTAGATGAAAATATTTCAAACTTCCAAGGAAAAATAGACTTGATAAAGAGTTTTGGGGGCAGGGGTAAGGAGTATTAGCAAGTTGAAGTAGTAAACTTTGGAGGAGACAAAAGTTTTAAATAATAATAAAAATAATCATTAAAAGGGTTTTAATTTGTTTCAATTCTCCTTCCAGGTGAAGAAGAGCTCATCTGAGCACACGGTTTAACCTGCCCGTGTCTGTGTTAACAAGATCGCTCTGTTATTTTGTGAAAAAAGGGGTAAAACCCCAGAAATCTGTAAATTCTTACAATAAACCACCTACATGAAACAAACGTCCCTGGTGTCTGAATATCTGGGTTTGACTTGAAACAATTTTTTTTTTTCATTTTGTGTGTGTATATATAAATATTTGTGTGCTATATCATACAGTAACACTGCAGTTCATCATTTAAACAACTTCCATTTTTTTGAGGTAATCCCGATGGTTTATATTCCCATCTTCCTCTTTAAATTTATCCATCCTCTCTGTTCTCTTCCATCTGAAATTACATCCCCATTAAGGAAGAATTTAAGGCTACTGCTGGCTTCCTTTTCTGTTCTCCTGTTCCCTTTTTCGCCCCCCACACAACACGTCCTGGACTTCCTCTCAGACATAGCTTCTGCAACCTCCAGCCTTCCCTTATTCCCCCTTTCAAGACACACAGGACTATCTCACATGCAGGTCCACATAGCTAAGGAGCAGCACATCCACATATGGAAGTTCCTTCCCAGTCCTTGAATCCCATGGTCATAGAATCATGGAATAGTTTGGGTTGGAAGGGACCTTTAAAGGCCATCTAGTCCAAGCCCCCTGCCACCAGCAGGGACATCTTTAACAGATCAGGTTGCTCACAGCCCCATCCAACCTGGCCTTGAATGTTTCCAGGGATGGGGCATCTGCCACCTCTCTGGGCCACCTGGGCCAGGGTTTTTCCACCCTTGGCATAAAAAAAATTCCTTATATCTAGTCTAAATATACCCTCTGTTAGTTTAAAAATATTACTCCTTGTCCTATTGCAACAGGCCCTTCTAAAAAGTTTGTCTCCATCTCTCCTGTAGGCCCCCTTTAGGGACTGGAAGGGGCTCCAAGGTCTCCCCAGAGCCTTCTCCAGGCTGAACAACCCCAGCTCTCTCAGTCTATTCTCACAGCAGAGGGGCTCCATCCTCTGATCATCTCTGTGGTTTCCTCTGGACCTGCTCTGACAGGTCCATGTCTCTCCTGTGCTGAGGGCCCCAGGGCTGGTCCCAACAGGGACCCCTGAGGGACACCACTTGTCACCAGTCTCCACCTGGGTATTAAGCCATTGACCACCACCCTCTGAATGCAACCATCCTTTCAGCGTGAAGATTGATTAACGGGCTTCACCCAGACACTTTAATGGCAAGGTCTTGGCAGCAAACATTTGGTGTCTGTGACTACGAGGATGCGTTGTCCCCCACAGCAGAGGGGGAAGCCCAGCGATGGGGAGGGCAGACACCCATCTGTCTGTTCTGCTGAAAAGAAAAAAAAATTTTAAAAAAGAGAAAAATAATCAAACAGGGCTTCACATAAACAGTTTTCAGGGAATCACGGAATTGTCAGAGTTGGAAGGGACCTCCAGAAATCATCTAGTCCAACTCCCCTGCCAAAGCAGGATTGCCCACAGCACACCACTCAGGACTGCATCCAGGTGGGTCTTGAAGATCTCCAGAGAAGGGGACTCCACATCCTCCCTGGGCAGCCTGTTCCAGGGCTCTGCCACCCTCACTAGAAAGAAGTTTTTCCTCATATTTGAATGGAATTTCCCATGTTCCAGCTTGTGCCTGTTGCCCCTCATCCTATCGCTGGAAACCACTGAAAAGAGTCCGGCTCCATCATCCTTCAACCCCCCCTTTAGGTACTTGTAAACATAGATGAGGTGTCCTCTAAGCCTTCTCTTCTCCAGGCTAAAGAGCCCCAGCTCTTCGAGCCTTTCCTCATCAGGGAGATGCTCCAATCCCTCCATCATCTTGGTTGCCCTATGCTGGACTCTCTCCAGTAGTTCCCTGTCTCTCTTGAACTGGGGAGCCCAGAACTGGACGCAGGATTCCAGTTGTGGCCTCACCAGTGCAGAGCAGAGGGGGAGAATGACCTCCCTCAACCTGCTGGCCACACTCTTCCCTACGCAGCCCAGGATCCCAGTGGCCCTCTTGGCACCCCTAACCTGTATTGGTGCCTGGGGTTCTTCCTCCCCAGGTGCAGGACCCTACATTTGTCCTTGTTGAACCTCATTAGGTTCTTCTCTGCCCAGCTCTCCAGCCTGTTCAGGTCACGCTGGACGGCGGCACAGCCCTCTGGAGTGTCGGCCAGCCCTCCCAGTTAGGTATCATCAGCGAACTTGCTGAGGATACACTCTGTCCCCTCGTCCAGGTCATCGATGAATATGTTGAACAGGACTGGGCCAAGTATTGACCCCTGGGGGACACCGCTGGTTACAGGCCTCCAATTTGACCCTGCTCCATTCGTGACAACCCTCTGAGTTCTGTCACACAGCCAGGACTCAGTCCACCTCACTGGATGATGAAGAATGTTCAGCTTTCCGGTAGCAGCTGGCGTTGCTGCTTGTTTAAATGATGCGCCCGGGTTCTGCTCCGGCACCTCACGGGAACGGCCCCTGCTCGGCCGCTTGGGGCCTGCGGAGGAGCCGCGGTCCCTCGCTGCCGGTGAAGCCCAGCGCTCCGAAAGGCCGCCTGACACCAACTTCTCCTCACAGCGCTGTAGAAAACCCCGATTTCGGGGATTTTTGGGGGGGCGAACTCCAGCCGCTCCGTGCTGTGGCCCGACCCCGCCGCCGCCATGTCCCCTCTGTCCGTCCCGCCCAGCCCTGCCGATGGCCGAGCTGCTCGATGCGGCCCGGCGTTGCGCCTCGCTGCGCTCCGCTCGATGCGCTCGGCGCTGGAACGGCGGGGCCTGGCGCTGGCGGCGGGGAGGTGCGGCGGCCAAGATGGCGGCGGCGGCGGGCTGTGCGTGAGCTCTCCCTCGGCCCTCCCGGCCCAGGGCGGGCCCCCGGAGCGGCACCGAGCCGAGCCCAGCCGGCATGTGCGAGACCTACTCGCGGTGGCTGCTGCGGGTGTCGGTGGCGCAGATTTGCCAGGCGCTGGGTTGGGACTCGGTGCAGGTTTCGGCCTGCGACCTCCTCACCGACGTGCTGCAGCGGTACCTGCAGGGGCTGGGCCGGGGCTGCCACCGCTACTGCGAGCTCTGTGAGTGCGGGGCGGGCCGGGGGGGGGGTGGTCTGTGGGGCTGTGCTGGGGGCGGGGGGAGAGGGGCTGCGGCGAAGGACGTCGTCGTTGACGGCTGAACGCGGTCCCTGGGAAGCTTGAGCCAGGGGTGTCTGGACCAAGCGACCTCCGTAAGTCCCTGCCAGCCCCGGCCGTTCTGTGAAGGGAGGCTGGGGAGCAGAGCTGTGGGCTGTGGGGAAGGAAGCTGTGGGGTAGCACTGTGGAGGCATGGGGAGGGCAGCTGTGGGGCGGGAGACTGCAGGGCAGTGCTGGGGCGGGGGGGGGAGGGAGGGAGTGCTTTGCAAAAGGAGGGTGGTGGAAATGTGGCAGAAGGGTATGGGGAGGTGGGCTTTGGGCAGCGCCTGGGGTCTGTGGGGCAGCGGGTGTGATGTGAGTATGTGGGGGAGACCAGGCTGTGGGGCAGTGTTGTGATGGCGTGGGGAAGCGGACTGTGGGGCTGTTCTGTGGGGAGAGAGCACGGGGAAGGGGTCTGTGGAGGAAGGTGAGGGCACGGGGGGGAGATCNGGCTGTGGGGCAGCACAGGGGCCGCGGGGGGAGATCAGGCTGTGGGGTGCTCCAACTGGGAAAAGGTCAAGGGGAGCTGGACTGTGAGAGGATGAGAGGAGAAGCAGTGGGGCAGTCCTGGTACACAGTGGCCCTAGCCTGAGGGAGAGGTGGGCTGTGGGGCAGTGGGTCTGGGGTGTTGGTATGGGTGAGGAGTTGAGGCCGTGAACCCCAGGGAAAACGGAGCTCTGAGGCAGTGGGTCAGGGCTGTGGGGAGATGGAGGTGCTGCCCCATCTTCTCTGCAGTGTAGCAGGATATGTGTATGGGAGGGAGACATGGGAGTGTTGGCCCTGCTGCTGGGGCTGGAGTCTGTTGGATCTGGAGGGGATGTACTGGGAGTGGAGAATCATAGAATGATTTAGGTTGGAAGGGACCTTAAAGATTAACTAGTTCCAATCCCCCTGCCATGGGCAGGGACACCTCCCACTAGACCAGGTTGCTCAAAGCCCCATCCAGATTTGGAGCCTTGAACACCTTCATGGATGGGGCATCCACAGCTTCTCTGGGCAGCCTGTTCCAGTGCCTCAGCACCCTCAGAGTAAAGAATTTCTTCCCAATATGTAATCTGAATCATTCCTCTTTCAGTTTAAAACCGTTACCCCTCATCCTCAGCCCTCAATATAAGAAGGACATGGACCTGATGGAGAGGGTCCGGAGGAGGGCCACGAGGACGATCAGGGGGATGGAGCACCTCTGCTATGAGGACAGGCTGAGGGAGCTGGGGTTGTTCAGCCTGGAGAAGAGGAGGCTCCGGGGAGACCTAATAGCGGCCTTCCAGTACCTGAGGGGGGCCTACAGGAAGGCTGGGGAGAGCCTGTTTACAAAGGCCTGCAGTGCCAGGACGAGGGGCAATGGCTTTAAGCTGGAGGGGAACAGATTTAGACTGGAGATTAGGAGAGAGTTCTTCACTGTGAGGGTGGTGGAGCACTGGAACAGGTTGCCCAGGGAGGTGGTTGAGGCCCCTTCCCTGGAGATATTCAAGGTGAGGCTCGATGAGGCCCTGGGCAACCTGGTCTAGTTGGGGGTGTCCCTGCTGACTGCGGGGAGGTCGGACTAGATGACCTTTGGAGGTCCCTTCCGGCCTGGACAACTCTATGACTCTATCCTGTTGCTCCACTCCCTGATCAAGAGTCTCTCCCCAGCTCTCCTGTAGGTCCCTTCAGGTACTGGAAGGGGCTCTAATGTCTCCGCGGAGCCTTCTCTTCTCCAGGCTGAACAACCCCAACTCTCTCAGCTTGTCCTCATGGCAGAGGTGCTCCACACTTCTGGTGTCATCTTCGTGGCCTTCTCCAGACCCGTTCCAGCACTGTATGGGGGTGGGCAGGGGGTGTGGGCAGGGCTTGTCAGGAACTGGGGCGGCATGGGGCCATATACATGAGGCTGGGGATGTGTCTGTACAGGGGGAAGTGATGGTACTGTGGGGCTGGGAACGTGGGGAGGAGGGGAGCGTGTGGGGCTGCAGTGTGTGAAGGCAGGGATGCAGTAGAGTGGTTTTTTGGGACAGATGGAGCTGTAGCGCATGGGACGTGGGGGAGTGGTGGGGCTGCATGTGGGAGGTGTGGAGTATGTGTATGGAGAACAGGAGAGATGGGGCTGGGGATAAATTTAGTGCACGTGGCACGAGGTGTGAGTGTCCTCGTGTGGATGCAGTGGAAGAGGTTTGGCTGGATACGCGTGGGACTGGAGATAGCCAACGCCGCTGTTGAGGTGACACCTGCAGATGTCAGCTGGACATGGATGGAGCTGGGAGTGATGGTGGGGGGCAGGATGGCCAGGACCTCACTGGATTTGGGGTGAGGCTGTGCTGTGGTGAAACTGTGGAAGGGGTAAGTTTACACCAAGTGAGAGAAGAGAAAGAAAGAAGGTCTGTGAGTCAGCGTGAGGGACTTTGGCTGGGTCACGGAGGAGTACGGAGTATGTGTGTGGATGGGGTGGGGAAGAGGTGACACGTATCACTGCTGGGGCTGGCAGTGCGACAGAGGATGAAGTTGTGTGTCCCTCAAGGTTGTCCCTGCAGAGCCTGCAGTGGAGGGACTGAGCAGGGCAGATGACCTGCTGGTACCTGCAGAGTACACAGTATGGGAGGACAGGATGTCCTGTTGCTTGGGTCAGTCCTGGGGGGATGAGAGGTTGGTAGGAGTCTGTTGGGTGTGGAGATGTCCCAGAAGGGGGTGTCAGCGTCCTGTTGGGAGAGTGTGGGGAGGCGCTGATATGTGAGGAGAGGGAGGCTGTCAGGGTCACTGCGGGGTCTGAACACAGGGAGAATTGAGGGGACATGAGCAAGGCTCAGGCTGTCCATGGGGTTGAAGGGTCACGAGTCTTTGGGGGGAGACCCTTTGCTGCCCTACATGAGGGGCAGGGAGGGTGTAATGTGGTGGGAAGGGCAGCGGTGACATGTGTGCAGAGATGGGGCTGTCGGTGCTGCTGCTGGATCTGTAAGTGCTGGGAAGGAGATGAAGGGGGGTGCACAGTGTGGAGAAACTGGGGGGAGCAAGGGTGGCCTGAAGGAGTGGGTATAGGCTGTGTGTGTGTGGAGAAACCGGGCTGCTTGTGCCTCCTGTGCCGACAGAACTACTTTCCAGTAGTTCTGGAAAACACTACTGAGGAGAAGGATCTGGGGGTCCTGGTGGATGGCAAACTCTCCATGAGCCAGCAATGTGCCCTTGTTGCCAAGAGGGCCAATGGGATCCTGGGCTTTGTAGGGAAGAGTGTGGCCAGCAGGTCGAGGGAGGTCATTCTCCCCCTCTGCTCTGCACTGCTGAGGCCACAACTGGAATCCTGCGTCCAGTTCTGGGCTCCCCAGTTCAAGAGAGACAGGGAACTACTGGAGAGAGTCCAGCGTAGGGCAACCAAGATGATGGAGGGATTGGAGCACCTCCCTTACGAGGAAAGGCTCGAAGAGCTGGGGCTCTTTAGCCTGGAGAAGAGAAGGCTGAGGGGAGACCTTATCTACGTTTACAAGTCTCTAAAGGGTGGATTGAAGGATGATGGAGCCGGACTCTTTTCAGTGGTTTCCAGCGATAGGATGAGGGGCAACAGGCACAAGCTGGAACATGGGAAGTTCCATTCAAATCTGAGGAAAAACTTCTTTTGGGTGAGGATGGCAGAGCCTTGGAACAGGCTGCCCAGGGACGATGTGGAGTCCCCTTCTCTGGAGATCTTCAAGCCCCGCCTGGATGCAGTCCTGAGTGATGTGCTCTGGGCAACCCTGCTTTGGCAGGGGAGTTGGACCAGATGATCTCCAGAGGTCCCTTCCAACTCTGACAATTCCGTGATTCTGTGAGAGGGATGTGTTTCCCGTTCCTTGGGCGTGCTGGGGGAGCTGTGGGGTTGTGGGTTACCACTGCTCTGTGTGTTTGTGGGGGGAGAAAAGTCCTGGAGGGCCCCTGGGGCAGAGCTCAGAGCTGCTTCAGTTGGGTCTGGCAGCGGGGAAGGCATTTAGAGCAGTGGGGCTTGCAGCTGGGGTGGATGATGTCATTGCCTGCCTGAAGTGCTGGGTGAGGAGAAGGTGACTTACTGGTGGTGAATTTGGGGCTACTGTAGCCACCACCAGTTCAGAGAATGTACTGGGGTTTTTGGGAGGTTATGGGAGAGGTAACAGGGATGGCAGCCCTGAACTGTGCAAATGGAAGTTCTGTCCAAGTCATGGGAGCTGTGCTAATGAGGGTGTCACAACTGAGGATGAGATAAGTATCATAGAATCATAGAATAGTTAAGAGTTGGATGGGACCTTCAAGATCATTGAGTTCCAACTGCCCTGCTGTGGGCAGGGACACCTCCCACTAGACCAGGTTGCTCAAAGCCCCATCCAGCCTGGCCTTGAACACCTCCAGGGATGGGGCATCCACAACCAGAGCTTGCCCTACAAATTTAAGCTCTTTGCTACAATGGATGGAGATTTTGGAAGGGATTCCGTTGCCTAAACGGGTGTCTAGTGCTGTAGGGTGTCCAGCATGGCTGCTAGCTGTTAATCTGCAGGTGAAGGGAGAGTGTCAAGAGGATGGGGCCAGTCTTTTTTCAGTGGTGCCCAGGGATAGGATGAGAGGAAATGGGCACAAACTTGTACATAAGAAGTTCCACCTAAGCATGAGGAAGAACTTCTTTACTTTGAGGGTGGCAGAGCCCTGGAACAGGCTGCCCAGAGAGGTGGTGGACCCAGAGAGGTCTCCTTCTCTGGAGACATTCAAAACCCACCTGGACAAGTTCCTGTGCAACCTGCTCTGGGTGGACCTGCTTTTCAGGGGGGTTGGACTAGATGATCTCCAGAGGTCCCTTCCAACCCCATATCATTCTGTGATTCTGAAGGTCTCCTGGAAGCAAAGTGATCCTCTGAACATACCTGGTCTTGCCTCTGTTTCTTGATTTCAGGAATAATTGAGATCGAGCCTGGTGCTGCCAGTGTAACTGAATTTAGGAGGGACTTAGCGATACTGCATCAAACTCTTGGAGTTCTAGGTTGAGTAGGTTTCCTTGTATGAGCTTTCGGCAAACCTGAGAGCTGGTTGGATGTGAAGCTGTGTATGGTCAGTCTGGAAATGGGACTGTGCACTGTTAAACCAGTAGCACCAGTGAAGCTGCTGCACCTGTGAAGTCCAAATCTCAACCCGAACAGAAATGATCTGTAAAGAGGTTAAAGGCGACAACAGAGAGAGTTTGGGAGAACTGGGTTATGGGGTGAAAAAAGGAGCTTCCCTGGGTCAGAGCTGTCCTTTGACACGGTTAGTACACATTTTGAGGAGATGCTGTTTTTACTGGTTCACTGCTTGTGCCAGAGAGGAATTTTCCATCAGCGTTGCCCCCTCCCCAAGCTCAGCTGTGTCTGCCACTGGTGCTGCCGCGTTTGTAAGACTGGGAGGAAAAGACGCAGAGTTGGTGAAAATCCAGCGTTTTCCTTGTGGTGCTTGAGAAATTGGAAGTGCTTAGAAATTAGGAATGTCTGTTGCTTTGGGCGTGCTCACTGAAAGTGGGGAAAGGAGGTTTTTTTCCCAACTCTATGAATGGAGAAGGAATATTATGGTATTTTTTTTTTCTTTTTTTTTTTTTTGGTGGAGAAAGGGAATATTCTGTTTTCATGCCAGTGATATGCTATTTCTTGTATTACCTCTCTTAAAATAATTCCTGGATTTATTTATTTAAGAGGTCTGTAAAAAGACATCTGAACGCTCAGCTGATGTCTCCCTCTTTTTTTCAGAACAGTTTCCTTTCGCTCCTAAAATAAGTTACGGTAGAAACCCAGCTCGGGATGAATGAGCTGAATTTTGCCATGGTTTTGCATAAGCAGCATTAATTAAATTCCGATTGTAGCATCTTTATTGTCGGTGTGTTATCTGGGAGTCAAACCAGTGGGGTTGGAGTTAGCAGCGCTGTCAGCTGGAGGGACATCATCTTTGTATTCGGAGCTGAATGGATTTACTCTGACGTAATTGAGACCGTGTGGTTTTGCTCTGAAAAGCATGTCATCGCCGAGCGCGTATTTTCTCCATTGCAAAAGAAAATTATGGCTTTCCCAGCTGTGTTAGATCTTTGTTCCAGCTGTTACATCCCATTAGGAGAGCTCCGTTCAAGATTTTCATTACTTTTCTGCTGTTGTTTCTTTGCATTTGCGGTGGCTGGAGTTGATGGGGAGCTTCTGCGGCTGCAAAAGGATTTGCCAAACGGGCTTGAGATGCGTTTGATGCCGTGAAATGCTTCTGAATAGTGTGTTGGGGGTGGAGGAGAGAAGGAACTTAGAGAAAATAAGGGTTTTTCCTGGTAAAATACACCGCGTTACGCTGTTCAAATTTGTGGAAAGCTCATGAGAGGAAGCCTATTCAATATGCTGTACACTTCATACGTGTTTTTATCCTAAAATTTAAATAAAATATTTGAAAAACAGCGCTGGAGTATGTAATTAAGGTATTGAACTACAAAGCAGACTGACATTGTGTGGTTTCTGAGAGCAGAGTTCTACATTTTTTTTTTTTTTAATTTTATTGGTGTTTGTTTTAAGCAGAGGTGAAAAGGGAAAAGTTCTCTGTTACGTGCCGCTCCGTTTTGCGCTCACGTTTCACATGGTTTGGTGGAGGCGACGGCGCAGCTGGTGCTTTGGGTGAACTGCTCTGGATTTTCTAGTATATTTTGGGTTGTTTTTTTTTCATATTGGGGAACTGTCCGGTGAAGACAGACAGTATCTGCTTCATTTGCCATGAATTTAGCTTGGCAGTGGGATGGTTGGTTATAGATGTGCAGACTATATCGTGTTTTACCTCTTAATTTAGCACATTTCCAGTAAGGCAGTTCAATTTCCAGTATGTTTATGTGGATGGTGATTTCATGGGAGGGATGAGAAGGGGAGTCATGGTTTATGCCCTCAAAAAAACTGATTTTTTTACTGCATTGCTTTAAAAAGCAACCAGGTAGAAGGTACTTCAATTTAATCACTGAGGGCACCTGGGTGTATTTCAGCAGGACAAATTTAGATTTACTGCTGTTAAAACTAGAGGAGTAAAAAACTAAATAATGGACTTCGAGGTGTATTGAATCTAGGAGTGGGGGGTTTTGTTACTCTTTTCTTGATTTTCAGTCTTGAGCATATGCTGTGATTTTTATTTTTTAAATTTTTTTTTTGTTTTTTTCTGCTGAAAGTTGCTTCCAGTGAGGAAATAAAGTTTCAAAGTTACTCTTTAGTCTGATTTTTGTGTAACTACTTTTTTGAAGATTATTTTTATGTGAATGTAGAATCGTAGAATGTCTCAAGCTGGAAAGGACCTGCATGGTCTCCAGTAAAGGAAAACTTGACTTCATTACAGCAAATCTCTGCTTGGGAGAACACAAGCAAAAGACCAATATTTTCATGGGGAATCACCACAGTGGAGAGAATAGACCTGGCGTCAATCAAGTTTTGATTTCTTTCTACTTAAATTTACATTGTCGCGTTTTTTTATATTTATTTTTTTTTAGTTCAGTCATCAGTATCTAATAATAATCTCTATCAAAGTGTTAGATTTTGATGGTCACTTTGGATGAGCTGATTCCCTGCGCTGGTGCGGAAGGACCGTTGGAACAAGAATCTACCCAGAGCCCATAACAGTTGTTATAAACAATGAACCTCTTTATGTCCTGATAACCTTAAATGTTGCTGGTTTTAAGCTAATTAACTTCTTTCTGGCTACAAATAAAGGTCAACTTATTTTTTCAGCTTGACATTTATGAGGTTACCAGGAGAAGGAGCAGACTCTGAGCAGCAATAGCAAGAAGATGCTTTTGCCTGCCTGGTAACGACATTAATAGGACCTTTTTCCCCCCACTGAAGTGCACTCAAACAAGGCATATATATTTATTTAATGAATATACTGTGTGTGCTTCTGACTGTTCTTCTGGATGTTGGGTGGAAGCGATGTGTTGTTCTTTTGAAAGAGTTATCCTGGGATAACTATTTACTGTAGATACAGAGGTATTTAATTGTGTAATGTGCTGGAGTGCAAGGAATCTGGAATAGAGCTTGTAATAAAAATACTGAGCAGCTACACCTAATAATTTGCTGGTTAAAATAAAGCTAAAAAAAATAATCTATTTTATAGCAGACATGAGGGTGAACACTGAGCTATTTATAATAGACTGTACATGTTGCACGGGTAGTGGCTCATTAATTTTTCTCAATATATTTATTATTAGTTATTATTAGTTTCCCAATTACAGCTCCCTTTGAAAAACCAGATGTGAAACTAGAAGCTCTCTGTTCTATACGTTTGTTAAATTGTCACCAATTCATGTGACCTTTGAGCCAGGAAGGAGAAGGTGCTGGGGGTGGGTTTGACAAAAGTGAATCAGCTGTTCCTGAGACTTTTCGAATTTGAGACTTCAAGAATTTGAGAATTTAAGGAAAGCAAGGTAGTTTTTCCCTAACCCTCACCCACCCCCTCCCAGTTTCTTTGGGTGACACAAGCACTGGTCCGCTTGATTGCTGGGGGAATTCTTGTGACTTTTGCAAAGATAACGAGGCTTTAGTAGCTTCTAAAAAATTCCTTTTCCCCGCCAACTGAAAGTGAGCTTTTATTGCTTGAAGGGGAGTTAGTGCATCGTCCCCGTTCCATTTGGTTTGGTTTTCCTTGTGGACAGCTGGGATTATCAGCAGGGCTGAGGGCTGGATAACTTCCCACCTGGATATTCGGCTCTGCGTGGATTCTGTTTGCCCGAAGTTTCGGTGCTGTACTTTTTTTTTGGGGGGGATCCATTTCTGTGTGCAGGTCCCTCCTCACCCGGTGTTCATTCTCGTTCATGGGGAAGCTGAGAGCATCGTAACCGCCTCGTCGTTCCGACAGGTTTCTGGTGAGCTGGTTTGGGACTGAATGGTCTGATTTTGGACAACAGATATTATTTGAGTTGCTGTTGTATAGGGAACAGCAAGAGGCTGGAAACCAAAGCTGTTTGTGACCTGAAGTTGACTTGCTGTGTGACATTGCATTAATTATTTCACTGCGAGGCTTCAGCATCTGAATTTTTAAACTGAAGATAGCACAATTATCTGGAGAATATTGAGACAGGTTCAGTATGTACAAATTAAACTGTTTTTTTTTTTTGGCATCACTTGCTTACAGAAGAAAGCCTAAAACTAAATGAAAGACCAGGAGAGTATGTTACATGTTTGTCAGCATTCTCTTTCATGTGTCTGGCTTCTGCTATTTTAGTGAATTTTTATTGAAGGAGGGAGAGAAAAGAAATGCTAAACTGTTCAAATACAAGTATAAAGGCACAAGTTTTTATTTGATAAATCACCTGAAATTACATTTAATGCACTTTTGTGCTGCGTATATTTCCAATTGATAAATCTTTTGATTTAAACACAGATATGAATACAGGCCTGAAACTATTTTTTGTACACTTTTCCAGCTGAGGGCACTTTCTGATCAGTCTCTTCGTCCCTGTGACACTTGCAGTGTTAAGAACTCTTTTAGCTTTTAATCAACCTTATGACTTGGCATTGTCTCTTTGGAGGCAAATGTCAAAGATATGGGAAAACTGATTCTTCTCCAGGGTTGTTTTTTTTTTTTTTGAACCTGCTTTCTAACACATATAATGTTTTTTTTTATATGGTTGCTTAAGTATTTCCATGCTTCAATTACACTTAGTTGCTTCTCGCCACATGTTCTTAATAAGCACTTGTAGGAAGAAGTCCTTTTTGGCATTTCTGACTTGCTAATCACGTTGGTACACTTTTCTGGAAGTTAAAAAGATCCCGTGCAGATCATAGAGTCATAGAATTGTCTAGGTTGGAAGGGACCTTTAAGATCATCTAGTCCAACTGTAGAATCATAGAATGGTTTGGGTTGGAAAGGACCTTAAATACCATCTAGTTCCAACCCCCCTGCCACGGTCAGGGTCACCTCCCACTAGACCAGGTTGCTCAAAGCCCCATCCTAGGAAACTCCCAGATCTAGGAAAAGACCTTTTCCTATTGCAGGGATGAACTGGCCTAGACTTTTGCCCTGAGTAGATGCTGGTACAGATGCAAAGAGGCGCACGGTGAGCAAGGTGCTCAAACCCCAGTAACTGGGTAGGTGGTATGGTGCATATCACGGTCCCGTGCCCCACGTTGTCCAACTGGGAAACCTATTGCAACGTTTTCCCTGCCTGGACACTTGGTTTTTCTTCCCAGGGAAACCGAACCCAAGCGTGGTATGTGTCCCTGCCAGTGGGTAGCATTTTCCAGAGCTAAGAAATTTCCAACCTGGGTATGAGCGCTGTGAAGCTCACCGTGAATCGCCCTGGTCCTCCAAACAGCACAGGCAGTGATTTCAGGAGCATCCAGGGAATAAATATGCTCTACTTCTGGGCTCGTTGAAAAGTTTTGAGAAGTTTGAAAAGTTTCCCCCAAGTTTTTCATTGTAATGGGCTGTCTAACTTGTGCCTGTTAAATCTTGACACCATAGAAAATGGTTCAGTAAATCTAAAGGTACCTTTGTAGAGCAACTAAAAATGTCAACGCAAAATCTCTTAGCTGCGTCAATTATCTAAATTTAATTTTTTAAGGATAAAACACTCTTCTGTCTCCCCAATGACTATAGGGATGTCGTAAATACTCCAGAGTGGTAATATCCTCCTTTAATTATGTTTTTGTAAGTCTCCACATTTCTCTGTCCTTAGAGTCTGCAGGGGAAATTAGTATTTCACTTGTACTAGATATTATTCAAACACAAAATCCAAGATGGTTCGTGTCGGAGGGAGTTCATGTTCTAAATAGAGATGGACAAAAGAAGTGATAACTTGGTCTGATCTCCCTTTTAGCCGTGGAGAGAATTAAAACACAAGCGACTTGCCCAGAGTCACACAAGAGGCCAGTGTTACAGAGCCGAGAATCAAAACCATAATCTGAGTATTACCCTTATCTTCACCGCGAGACTAAGAAGGGAAATTCTAGAACAACAAATTCTTATTTTCTAAATGTACCTGCAGGCGGGAGTTGGCCGGGGGTTTGAATTCATGCAGTGATGTGAGAACCAGCCCTCTCCGACTGCTCCGGCTTCCAGATAAACCAAGAAGAGATTAGGTTAAAGGACAAACAAAAGAGCGTCCCCCCCTGTTTGCCGAAGCTGAGGCTTCACAATAGCGATTGTGTTCCTTCAATAAGCACGGGCTGGTTTTCCATAATTGCTTTTTTTTAAAGTAAATCACAGCTTATCATCGTGTAAGGAATGTAACATCTTCATAAGCCAACTGTACGGAATTTTAATAATTCAGTGTAATTTTATTGAATTAAAAGCAAAAATCGTTGTTAGGGTTTAAGGGCATCTTTTATCACGTTATTGTTATTATGAAAAGTTATGATGAGTCTCAAAGTGGTGCCTTGGCCACCAAAGCCGGGTGCCCAGTTCTCCCTCCGGAGGCCGTCAGAGGGATTTCCCTCTGTCAGGTCAGGGAAACTGAGGCACTTAGAGGATTTTGAACTATTTTCAAAGGTAGTTCAAATATTTGAGCCAAATTACATGTGTAGAGCAAACTCCATCCATTCCTGGACTGTTTTCTTGGAGGTCCTATTAAATTTAGACCCTGATTGCTCAGCCAGTGAGGTTTCACTGTGCTTTTCGTAAAGATTTTTGTTGTAGAGTCAAACTTAAATTGGACCTGAGGAAATCAACCCCTGAAGTTTAGTATAAAATATTCTCTCCTTATCAAACCACTACTTAATATTCTTTATTTCATCCGGGAGGTATATCTAACCGGTAGGTAAAGGTGACTCATAGTTTTTGAAGCCTGTAGATTTCATCTGGTGGAAAGATACTATGTGAAATATTTTTGTTATCAAGAGATACATGAGATACCTTCTTTTTTTTTTTTTTCTTTTTCTTTTTTTTTTTTTTCCCTACCCATAAACTACAATTGGTTCAACAAAATGAAATTGTTCATTTTCTAAATTGGAAAAATAACACGTAGTCTGTTACATACTGGTAAAGGAGCACTTTCTTGGGCTTGTTTCCTTCGTCTGAATGTACATTTTGAAATTTAAAACTATTTTAAGTGCTGTTGCACGGTGTTAATTGGCTGTTGCCGGGTAAAGCTGCCTGTTGCTGCTCCCTCGGTTTTGCACGGTTTGCTTCTTGAGGTGCCGTTTTTATCCAGTATGAATTGAAACAAAGGGGTACAAAACACTTTTAAATGAGAGTGTGTTCTTAGCCTGAAACATTGTGTGAAACAAACATTAAACCTGGCAGAACTGTGGGGCCGTAATCTCCCTTACTGGTGATACTGGTGGTGAGCCGGAGCGGGTTGTAATCTCTTAAGTGTAGACCTGCAGGTCAATTTTTTACTTTTTTTTTATAAACTGGCTTTTTTGCAAAAATGTTGTTCTCTTGTGTTTTGGTCTTTCTTTGTTACAGATGGCCGCACAGATCCGATTTTGGATGATGTAGGTGATGCCTTCAAGCTCATGGGGGTTAACCTGCATGAGCTGGAAGATTATATACACAATATCGAACCTGTCACCTTCGCACATCAAATCCCTTCGTTTCCCGTCAGCAAGAACAATGTCCTGCAGTTTCCCCAGCCGGGAAGTAAAGATGCAGAAGAGAGGAAGGAGTACATCCCCGATTATATGCCACCCATTGTCTCCTCTCAAGAAGGTGGGAAATTAATGCTTTGCTTTTAAGTTTTGGTCCCTGGGTGTCCGCGTATTTGTTCGCATCCTCGAGCGGATGGAGTGGTGCTGCCCCGTAGGGGTCGCGCGGAAAGGACCCCTCTGGGTGTTACACAAAAGTGGTTTCAAAGCAGGTACCGGTGCTGTGACGAGCTTCTTTCCCACTCTTGCACTTTCCTCCAAGATTAACAGGTGACAAAATACACAAATGTTAATACACCTTTTTTCTATAGTGCGTTTAAATGTTAAGTTTTCGGACGACAGCAGAAATGAATGCTTTTTATTACCATTTATCTATTCACCTCCCTCTTTATATATATTGCAAGAGCTTACGTCTTTTGGCAAAGGTAAAGAATGAAAGCTGCCGAGGCTGGCACAGAATTCCCAGCTCCTGACAGCCGGGAACAAAAAGCTGCCTTTAAACAAATCTAACACAAAAAAAAAACCCAAACCCTCCTCCAGTTAATATCAAGTCAGATTTAAAATAAGGAAGTAAGAGTCGTTCGGAGGCACGGTGCCTGCTTTTCCTTCTTATTGCTAATGTTGATTAGGGTTTCCTCATCACTCTTCCCACTGCTCTCCTTCCCTTTCTTGTGTAAAAGTCCGAGGCAGAGGCAGGGCTTGGGGAGCCCTGTAACGGTGAAACCAACTACAGAAATGCTCCGAGCTGCAGTTCGCCAGGGAATTTCAACAGCGAAATACTTTTTCTGGTTTTCAGCTACACGAGACTTGATTGCTAATAAGATAAACCTTTTAAAAAACACGACCTAGTCTTAACTTTTAACAGTGAACATCACGACTGTATTTTGTGGGGGAATAAACTTTTGTACGCCTGTGGACCAGGTATAAAAATCCTAGACAGACAAACTTTATTTTCCAAAAGAGTGTCATGAACTGATAAATTAGGTGTCTTATAAGGACTTTATAATTTCCATGGGGACAGAGTGGATATCATGCTCTATTATGCATATCGTTCTTTTTTTTTTTAAGAACTAACGTCTCAAAGTCTGAGCACTGACATTAAGTATAAAAATTCTGCCCAGTCTAAAGATGAACATAAACGACCTCACCTTAATTCATTGCTGGGCTGCGGCAGGCATCTCATGAAGCAGTTTTTCAGTGATTTCCTAAGGTGTTTTAAGCGTATGTTCAGCTTTTCATCCATCACGTTCAGCTGGAGAGATGCGGTTACTGTGTGCTCCAGTGGGACTAAGTGAAATTATAGTCAGGAACAGGCACCCGAAGTGTAACAGATTGTCAGGTGCAATGGGTTTAGTGGTAGAAAAAAAACGCTATTTCCAGTTACAATGTGAGGACTTACTCATGCTGAAGAGTATTTCTGAAGCTCTGTACACTTGACTTCTCTGTTTGCTTTAATTGCATAGGATACATAGTTATTTTATAGATCGATAGCGTTTTAATGCCTCTTGCCTTCATGTAAGCCAGGAAGTAAAACTGCTGGGTTTTGGTGAAACTACAGAAATATTTTCTTGGATTGATAACGAGGTACTAAAATCCCCCCCTTGTGAAGTTTAAAAAGGGTTGTTTTTAAAAATCTTAACAATGAACTCTCTTAAACCAGGAGGAGACAAACAGAATGTAAGTACCATACATGTAGGGGACATTCAAAAGAGAAAAGTATAGAAGAAGAGGATGTCAAGAAGTGAACGTGGATTTTAGCAACCCTGTTCTGGCTACTTTCTTCTTTCTTGAAACGCTTTAGCCTGATTTCTCAGGGGGTAAACAAACACCATTCTGTCAGAGAAACCCAGCATCTTTGAAGTGTAACAACTTACCTGGCACTTTTGCCTGCCTTTTTTTTTAAAAAAATTTTTTTTTTTTTTTTTGTCTCTAACTTGGAAAATCGTACTTTAAAAATATGCAAGAAAGGTCGAATCCAACAGGGCGCAACGCGGCTGAAGACGAATATCTGAACGTGGGGAGTGGGAGATGAGAGTATTCCAGGCTCAGGCTGGCGGTACGTGACACAGAAAGGGAGGCTAAAAATTGAAATGGGGACAGTTGTGTGCGCTTTTTTTTTTTGTATGTAACTTTTTATACTCTTTCTCTTGCAAGTTAGATCCAGGAGGTAGATTTTAGCAGTCCTTATAAATAATGTATGAGTCCTTTAACACCCGAAGCAAGAAGATATTATTTCCAAAGTTGGATGAGAACCAGGAAAACTTCTAATGCCTGAGGCTAGAGTATCAGAGGACCTATAGACACAACTTCAAAAAACGTGTACCTTTTTTTTTTTTAATGGAAATTGAAAGCAAGCATGAAAATACAACTGCTGAGTGCAGGTTTGTTAGAGTTGATTTAAAATACTTAAAGTTGAGGACGCTTTCATTTTGAATTAAGTGAATTAATTTTCAGAATTAATTCTGAAAATGAAAATTTGTAGTTTTGTGCCCTACGCTTTGGTGGTTTGGTTTTTTTTTTTTTGGAAGGGGTGAGGCGGATCAAGAAACTCTGTTGTATGTGTTTGGTTGTGTTTTACTCCAAGTAAAATTTGGAAGAAAAACTTTTGCAGATTAAAGGAATGCATCGTAAAAATTCTGAGGAATTGGAGAAGCTGTTTGAAGATCTTTATAGAGCAGAAAAAAGAAGTGCTTCTGCTAAGATTGTGCAGTTCATAACATTTGAGTTGCTTTGAGCAGACAATAAAGATAATTAGTCAGTAATGAAGGAAGGCTTCATGCATGCTACGATGTATAATGTTTATCTTTCAGTCACTTCAAGGAACTATCAGGAAGATGTGTTATGTCCCTTTTTATAGTGAAGCCTAGAGCTCAGCTCATGTTATGAATATTTATTTACTGATATGATTCAGAAATCATTAGCGCTGATACATTTCAGCAGTAACACAGCCATGACCGTCTAGGGTATGAGTAGATCAAGGTTTATTGGGAGAGGTAGTATCTTTTAGTTTTATCAGTTAATCTAATTAAAAGTATTTTCTCTGGTGACAAACTGACTTCATAGGTAGTTTTAGCTCGATGCTTTAGTAAGAAAAAGGCGCTTTTTTATTAATTTTAAAAAAACAAGCTGGTGTTCAGTATGCTCCGTGACCAGTAGGTGTTGCTAACCTCCTTCTAAAAACTCCTCTGGTTCTGTGTGTGGAACTAACTTCTTATTTCCACTTACTCTAGGACTGGCGGTGGTGGGTTCGGGGCGTGCAACCTTGTGCGATGTCGCACTGATGGTTGCCAAAGGCTCGATAAGAGCAAAAAAGTCCCATCCAGCCCGAGAGGAGCCGTTTCCTTCATACGTACTCTGTAGTAACAAACGCTGAAACAGCTCTCTCTCGGCGATTCCTGAAGCTGTTGGGGGGGGGGGGGGGGGGGGAGAAAAGGGAGGAAGGCAAATCAGTTTTTCAAGATCTATAGTTTGTGTCGGTCGGAAGCACGGCTCAGTGACACGAGTTTTGTTCCAAGAAAACAGAAATTGTTTTCTTCCCTGAAATCTGGAATGCCTCATTTCAGTGACATGCACTAACCAAATGCTTGCCCTGTGAGGATCTGCATATATAATTATATGTATTATAAAACAATCTGATTCAGTATTGCCATGGCAAATGTTGGCTTTTTAGCAGTATTTTTACAAAGGACACTGAAGGGATAATTTTATGCCAATGTATCATGATGTTCGCTCTCTGCCTACTTTTAATTTGTCTCCTTTTTGTTTTTCGAGTTATTTTAGCGCTGTTGTCACTAAAATGTCATGGTAAACTTGTAAGACAGATTAAAAAAGGAGAAAAAAATAAATTAGTTGCAAAACATGATGGTCATGCTTTATTTCTTACGCTTTAATGTAAAAGAACATACATTTTGCAATAATTCATCAACTTCATAGAATTTGTTGATTGCATTTGAAGCAAAACAGGACTGTGCTGAAACTAGGCCAGTTGAGAAAGCCTGGATACTTTTCCACAGCTAATAATCATCACTGTTACATTCTGTGATAATGTTGAGAGCTCTGGATCCTGGTGCTTTAAGAACATGTGTCATTCTTCATAATTTAAACAAAGAAAAGTGTAGTGTGAACCCTGCATCTGCCATGGTAATCTTATTTTTAAGCTTACTGGGATGAATTTTTACCTGTGCTTGCTGCCTGTTGTTATTACCTCAATTTAAATAGTAATAATAATTATTATTATGTTTTTTTAAAAGAAAAAATAACCACTTTGTGTCAACTGACTTCTTTTTCTGACTTTCTGAAGTCACAGGTAGTCGAGTCCCTGTTTCTCTCTACTTTAGTCTCAGAAGACAGAAGAAAATGTGGCTTTTGTGCATACAATACTGTTATAGTCTATTATATTTGCATTAGACCCTCATTCCTCTCTTATCCTGTAATTGTGCTGGGGTACGTCTAAAGGATATGAGGGAAAAGACATGAAAGTCTCTTCCCAGCAGTTGAGATGTTGTTGGAAGAGGGGGGTAAGTTTTAGGGGTCCAAACTTCCTCCTCCATTCTTGCCTCATTTTTTTCTGTCTTCTGCTTCATACCACTTCGCTCCCACTTCGTGCAGGTTCAGCTCCTTTCCCTTAAAGATGATCTGGAAGCAAATGTCATTTTTACCAGGCATTAAGTTGTGTGGTCTTTTGTTCCTGATAATGTGTGTTCAAGCACTGGCGTTGTATTTCTGATTGTTGAGTCAAGACTGGTTCTTGGCACGTTGTACAAATTCAGATTTATTTGTAGGCTTTTCTGTCAGAGCATTTTATTTCCCTGTCAGATCAAAGCATAAAATTGTTGTGCTTCTTACAGTCCTGCCTTTTGCCTTCTTTGCTGTTGGTGGGATGTTAGGACCTGGTACCCACCAAAACCTGATGCTTACAGCCACCTGAAAGCTTGGAAACCCAGCTGTCAGATTATACATCATCTCAGAACATCTGTGGGGTTCGTTTTTTTCCATGCATTCGTTGCTAAAAATCACATTTGAATTGATGAGAATGGGGGGATGGTGTGTGAAGATGTTAATCAAAAAACCATGATTTTTGCATCTCATTTCTAGGGTCTACTGGTGTTAGAATTGTAATTGTAGAAAGCATTAAGCGTCACGGTGGTATAAAGCATTAATGTCCAGCTCCAGTAGCTAGATATATCGGATTTTAAAATTGTCCTTGGCCCCTCAGTCCAGCGGGGCTTTCTTTGGCCGTGGTCCAGGGCTGAATGTAGCAAGTCTTGGATCTCAGACCAAGCCTCATTTCAGTCTCTGGTTTCCTCAAGGGTTAAACAAAGCCAATACCTCTTTCTGAATCAACGTGTGATGGGCTTTTAAAAGTTGATACTGGGGTATCGACTTTGCCATTTTGATGACACAGGTCTGGCTGTTGTGGGTTTTGAGCCTTTCTGCCTTTCCCCACATCTAGTTTAACCCCACAGACTCACAGAATCATAGAATGGTTTGGGTTGGAAGGGATCTTCAAGATCATCCAGTTCCAACCCCCTGCCATGGGCAGGGACACCTCCCACTAGACCAGGTTGCTCAAAGCCCCATCTGACCCGGTCTTGAAGACCTCCATGGATGGGGCATCCACAGTGTTTCTGGGCAACCTCTTCCAGTGTCTCACCACCCTCACAGACAAACTCTTCTTGGTTCTAACAGCTGTTCTAAGCAGCAATGAGCTTTTCAACAGCGCTTTTCCGCTATACTTGGTTAGGAACCCACCACCCATCGGCAAACAGGTTCTGGCCAACCAGTTTGAAGAGTTAAACCAGACTCCAAATGCTTTGCTCCTGGCTGCTGACCGTGGCTGGGTGTTTGTGAGCATCCTTTAGCCGTCCGCGCTGAGTGTGCGACGCTGATTGCTTTTGTGCGAGTGAGCCCGGGTGGATGCATCGGCCTCGCAAGAAAGAAGCAACAGGAGAAACAGAGAAAATGAGAAAGGCAGCCAAGCTTGAGACGCAGACAGAAGAGAAAAGCATTGGGCAAGAGCCAATAGGAGAGGCAGGTTTCAAAGAAAAAGGAAAATACGAGACAGGAACAAAAAAAAAAAAAAGTGTACAGAAAATGTGCCCGGTTTAAATCTTGCCATTAGACAGAAAAATAACTCCTTTATAGAAGGCGTGCTGATAAAGCTGTAATTGGGAAGACAACTGTATCTTTACCTTTTCTTCAGAACTTGTATCATAATCGAAAGCATAATTTCCAGTGAAATACTGCAAGAAAGGATTTAATGAGGAAGATTTTTTTAAAAAAAAAAAAAAGAAACCGTGAAGCTAAATAGACTTTCACTGAAGAGCTTCATTTAATTTGCGGCAGTCGGGGAGAAAAAAAAGTAAAAAAAATCAATGTAATAAGTGCTATAGTAAAACTTTATCCACAGCAGAAACCAAATCACGTACCTGGGATCCATAGACTGTGCAGACAGAGGCATATGCTATTTTATATTCTATAGGAAGCTCGTGTGTACCTTTTCCGAAACATTCATGTCTTTGGGGGGCGCGGAAAAACCCTCTTGCTATTTCTGTAAGTGGCAGCTGGAAGTGGGGAATGGAAGAAACGGATTAAAAGGGTTTGCACGGGTTTTGGGAGAGAGCTTGTGATGGGTTTCCATCGTTTCGTTCCTGTGATGGGTTTCCATGGTTTTGTTTGTTGGGGGCTTTTAAGTGTTGTATCCTTCATAACAAATAAACCAGCTGACACCTGGCTGTACCTGAATAAGCAAATCAGAAAAGACATTTTTATATAGATGCTGACTCCATTTTTTCTTAAAAATAATTACGAGGAGTTAGTAATGCTAACTATAAAAATCCAGCATTGTGAAAATGTTTTTCTTTAGCTCCTTTAGCTATCTAGTTTTATTCACTGCGTACAGCAAGTGAAACGTCGCTTTTCTTCAAGGGGATATCATCCTCTTAGAGCCTTCCCACAAAGATTTTTCTGGTTTTCAGACCTGTTTAGATAACTTACAAGTTGGTAGTGATTCTTAAGGATTCAAAATAAAAACTGCGCAATGCAGAAGTTGACGCATAAAAGCCAGCCTTTTGCAGTAAATTATTTACATTGAATTGGCACGAAAGTCATGGATTCTTTCACTGCATTGTGATGTGCAAATTGCAATTTTGCCTATAATAAAACCGGAGGAGAAAATGGGACTTTATGATAAAAAGGATCCTATTGTCTTGTGTATTTCGAACAGAAATGCTGTCATGATTTTAATTTCCTACTGATCCTTTTTTTCAGCAAAACGTTTGTTACTTGTCTTGACTCGTCATGTCAGATCCGTTTTTTCCCCCTTTTCTGACAATGTATGACTTTGTTTAGCGCCTGCGTCGCTTCCTGCACTGTCTGCCGCTGCCGTACTCCAGGGTTTTATTTCATCTGGATCATCGGACACCTTTGTGCCTTGGAAAGCAGAAGTTTCACATTAGCTTGTCGTCCCAGAGCTCCGTGTTACTGTTCTCAAGCCTCTCAGACTTTCCCTTCGCTGCACCGAGCGTTTTTGGTGACACAGGGGAGGAGGTGGGAGATGGCAAGTATGGCCACTGCTTAAAGCAGCATACAAGAGAAGTGCAAATGGCCTGTTTTTAAGCTACTAACCTTGTAGCTTTATTATTTTCCCAGTGCTTTTGCTTCATGCAGGAGCCTTTCCTAGATTTCTTCTCGTGGAATGCTTTTAGTTTTTTTTCTCTTTGACTTTTTGCTCATTAACAGGGTCTAAACCCTGACCGAGGGTCAGTAGCCAACTTGATTTGCAGGGAGAAAGGACATCTAAAGGGCAGGCTGGATGGGGCTTTGAGCAACCTGGTCTAGTGGGAGGTGTCCCTGCCCATGGTAGAGGAGTTGGAACTCCATGATCTTTAAGGTCCTTTCCAACCCAAACCATTCTGTGATTCTTTGATTTTGCCACCAAAGATGCTTTAACTTAATTAAAAGGCTGGTCAGTGGTTACTAACAACTCCTGGCCTTGAAAATGCGAGTAAAAATGATTTTAGCTACTGGGAGCAAACCCACAAATTTGTTTGTTCCCCCCTTGCACAGGAATTTGTGCCAAATTTTCTGAGAAATGGCTCGTAACCCAAATGAGCCTTAATTTTGTATGATATTTGAGAGAATCGTTTCGGAAGGACGTGGAAGTGGAACATGTTGGTTTAGGCTTCATACATATATCTGGCTTTGAGACATGTGGCCTTAAGTTTCTCCAGCAACTCCAGCATCCTCCTGCCGGTGATTGATGTTGTGGCATTTACATGGAGATGGGGAAGGGTCCGTCTTGGAGTTGGCCCTCCAGATAGTCATCCTGAATAACGCTACTGCCCAGAGAAGAGCTGCTTGTAGAGTAACTGTTCTCAGTTAAACACTTCTGAACTGTCTGAAATGTTTCTTTCCTCCTCTGAAAAATGTCTGTGCTTGGAGCTGTTCGGGAATAGACATTGAAGGGTGTTTACATGCAGGTTTTCAGGTGTAGCTGAGCCTAACCTTGATCTTCGCATCAGAACGCGCCGTTGTCTAGACAAAAAGATCCCCGGTGGATTACGGGACCCGTATCTCTCTCGCATTCATCAGGTGAATGACTCATTACAAGCTTCTGCAGACAAGTATGTGGTCGAGTCCAGGTTAAGACCGAGGAACTCTGCCTTGTAATTTTTAAAATTATGACTAAGAAAGCTCATTTGAATTATTTGTCTTTTGCCCCACACACAGATAAGCACTATAACTTTGCCGTACGGCTCTTAACCCCGGTGCCTTCTTCCAGTCTTCACCTTTGAGTACAGGTTCCTGTTTTCTCCACCTCTCAACCAAAGGGAATATTAGTGAGTGGGTAAGTCATTAGGAAGGCAAAATTCATTTTTGTGTGTAGGCAGTTCCACTTTATTTTGCAAGAGCTTGAGAAATGTAAAGTTGGATGGATAACAGGGCGAGTTCAAATGAGAAGGCATTTGGATACGTGACCCTGGTTCATGTAGCAAGACACTCGGATAATTAAAATTCATCTGTAACTGAGCGTGGGTTTTTTTGTTTTTTTTTTGAACCTTTCATTTTTGTAATTGCGCTCATTAGGAACATTAATGGCTTTCTGATGACTTGACAAGAGGGTGTTTTTGTATCTTTAGTTTGGATTTCGTTTCTTTGAACAGCTGTGTGTTGCGTGACTAGGTAAAATGTAATTCTGTTTGCAGGTTGTGTATAAATGGATATTGTTTGGATCGGTTAAGCAAAAGCTGCCGTAAATACCTGTGTTTTTCGAGAAGCAATGTCAAACTTGAGCAGGGCTGGATCTGGCTTGTATTTAGCCCGAGGCTGGAAAACAGAGGGGCTTCAGGTGGTAACAGCAGCAAGTCCCAGGTTTCTCTGACTTGGGTTGAGATTAATGTTTCAATCATGGTTCTAAATGATGACACTACGCTGCCAGAGGTGGTATTTTATAGGGAGAGATAAATTGAAGTTCAACTCTACCTGTGTGTGTGTGTGTGTTAAAAACAGTTGGATAACAACTTTAATGGCCTTTATCCTGGCCACTTTACAATCTGCAGAGTTCGCCTTAATTTATTTTCTTTGGTGAACTTGTTTGCCCTCTGCCTTCGCGCCGTTGATGTCTGCCGCTTTCCCATTCCAAAGAGTCGTGTTCAAGGAAGACTCGGCGTTTCATGTGTATTCTTACGGTTGGGATGAAGCATACTTTTCTTCAAACGTTATGAGCTCCTTTTCCCTGAGGGGAGGAGGATGGTACTGATTCTGTGCGTCTGAGAGGTACGGCTTAACAGATTGGCCAAATAATCCATCCTGAATTGGAGAGTGAATAATTTTAATACCCCTTATCTTGCATAGATTTTTGTGGATATTCATCTCAGCAAATGAACTTTGCATTTCTAAATGTTGAGAGCAGCATGTTCGTTCAGGCACGGCATACTTGAATCTTAATATTCTCCAAGTTTCTCCACGTTTTTCCAGGTTTCTGTGCATGTGGGACTTTTCTTCCAGGTGGATTTAAACAAATGCTTTGCCCTTGTGCGCGGACAACTCTAATTACCTCTGACAGTCACAACTGGGAATAGCGCAGAGGAAATAATAGTTCTTGACCAATCGCTAAAACACAGGAAGCCCCGGTGCCATAGGAAGGGAGAGAAACTCACTTTTCATTTCCTTTCGTGTCCAGTGTGTTCAGATTAACTTTAAAGGGAGCCGAGACGCAGCTCTGAGGGTTTGGTCTTCAATTCATGTGCCACCGACGTGTGGAGCCCGTCTCAGCAGGCGTTAGTCACCGGCCAGAAAAGCTCTCGGAGCTCGGCTGCCGGGTGTCCGATTGCAAATTAAATATGAAACAAGGATGCGTTTGGTTTTGCATGAGAAACTTTAACACATTCATTAAAGAGGCTTTCTTTCTCTTCTGAATATTTTAAATCACAATATTCCTGAAGGTGATGGCTCATTTGTGATCTCTCAGAGATAACTAGTTTCCTTCGCTATTTTAAAGAGAATTGATGGATTTTTACCATATTTTTTTTTTGTGCAACAGGTTTAATTTTCTGTAATACATGTTCAGATCAGCAAAGTTTATTGTAATTCAGCTGCCTTTTTGGGGGAGTGGTGTGTATAAAATATTCTACAGACACATATTTGCAATGTGATCAAAACATGCACTTTTTTTTTTTTAAGATAAAAATTATATTTAAAATCACCTATCCCTGTCCAAAAAACTTTTGGACAATTTTTTTTTTTAAGAATGTTTGGAATTATAAGTGAAATTCTATCTAGATTTTGGTGAGATTTAGCTATCCACTTATCCTCCTTTAGGATCATACCTTAACTTTCTTCCAGAGTCCTTAAAAACATGATATAAAATCATATTGCTTGTGATGAGCTGGAAAAATCAAGATGGAACTTTATTGTTGTGCTGTTGCTGCATAGTTCAGTTACACTTACAAACTGCAGCATATGAAGGGTTTATCACAACATTGCGTATATGGACACAATTCAATATGGTTTTTTAGGACTCCTGGGGAAAGTAAACTTTCTGTGAATTAAAAAGTGATAAGTATCTTCCTGCTTATATTGCAGGTAACAACCTTCTCTTAGATGAGCTGATTTTCCCGGAGCACAGCTTATGCATAATATCTCTTTAAACTTAAGGTGATTCAGGCTGAAACACTGAATTTCTCAAAAACCTGTGTAAACCTCAAGTTTTATAAATGGCCCACCTATTGAAGGAGTTTCTCCTTCCTTCTCACATGAGCTCGCCAAGCTGAGCTCCTCGCCTGTATTTTTGGTCCATCCCAACACATCTTCTAGACATGTCAGTTCATACAGAGGCCGGTGCGAAGCTGCAGTCTTAAAACCCAGCCCTGCTGCCTGGTCCAAGACAAAATGCTTCCCCTGATACGGGACGTCAAAAACGTTAGAAGGAATTTGAGCTTGAATTTTGCAACATCAGTGGTCCCTACGTCCTGCGCGTGGGACGTCTGTCCCGTGCCGTGCCGCAGCGGGCTATGATTTTCCCAGGTCACAGGCTCAGCTGAGCAGGGATGCCGTGGTACTTCTAACAGGGGACATCCGAGACCGTCCAGTGAAGGAGGAAGTAGCGTTGATTAATAGATGGCATTTTCTAAGAAGCTTGGTCGGCCGTTGAGACTGGCATATTTCAAATGAGATGAAAAATTAAGCCCTTGCCACTTGCGGTGATTAAAGCCTGCGTGGCTCACTTTTCAAGAGCGGCGTGTTAACCCGGCTGGCTCCCTTCCAGTTGGGTTATAGAGTTCTGCCAACCTCAATGCCCCGAGCAGTTTCAAATTCACGGAGGAGAAGCCGCTTGGCGCTGCCGTGTGCCTCCAAACGGCCCCCGCGTCCTCCCACCACCAGGCCGGGTCCTATCCGCTGGATGCATGCAGCAAGCGTGGGGTTTTCTTTCTTTTTTTTTTTTTTTAAAGGGTAAATCCAGCACGGTGTGCGTGTTTTCCAGGTTAGCATTAGACCTATGGTGATAAATGATGCGAGGTCGTTATACTCCTTCTGGAGCAGGACAGGGGGTAAATGCCCATCCTGGCATCAGATCTGTGTTGGCCAAGGAGAGAACCGTGTGTGATCTGCAGGTGCTGTGAACGTACTGAAGATACTGAGATAAATAAAGAGAAATCATAGAAGAGTTTGGGTTGGAAAGGACTGCAAAGATCATTGAGTTCCATCTGCCCTGCCCTGGGCAGGGACACCTCCCACCAGACCAGGTTGCTCAAAGCCCCATCCAGCCTGGCCTTGAACCCCTCCAGGGATGGGGCATCTACAGCTTCCCTGGGCAACCTGTTCCAGTGTCTCACCACCTTCACAGGAAAGAATTTCTTCCTAATATCTAATCTAAATCTCCCCTTTTTCAGTTTGAAACCATTACCCCTTGTCCTGTCTCTCCGCTCCCTGATAGAGTCCCTATCGATTCCTTTTACCTAAATAGTGTTCCTCCTTTCACGTGCTTTTGTGCATAATATAGATACTAATTTCTGTGAGGTATTTTTAGCAGTCAATGCAGAAAAATACCTTTTCACACCCAGAAAAGGTGCGTGGGCTGTTCAGAGGAGACGCAAACAAGCCAAGGAGAGGGACAAGGGGTTACGATCTGCAGTGACGAGAGGGTGGGTGTCACGGGAAGGTGATGCTGGCAGCAGTGCCACCAGAAGGATGCGTGTGGGGGTTAAATAACTTACAGGAGGATTATTTTTTTTTTTTTTTTTGTAAAATGGAATTGTTCTTATCAGCCCCTGGTGAAACGGCAACCACCGGGGCTGCTTTCAGGCTCCAGTGTTACACATGTGCTTATTCTGTGCAGAAGCTGTTGGCCTTATCTAAATGGAAAACCCTTTTCCAGCTTGAGAACTTTTTAATATCAAAAAAGAGCGCATTATGCACGACACATGTACGAGGCTCAAAGGAACATGTATGCTGCCTAAAGTTTTTGGAGCTCGCCTGTGTGGACCCTAATCTCCTGAGGGTTCGTCGCTCCGAGCTTTTATCGAGAGCAAAGGGAGTCGGAGCCCAAGACTTCTGTGCGCTGCCGCTCTCTCCATCTGAAAGAACCAGCTCCTTTTTCCTCCGTTCAAGGCGAGGCGCCCAGAAGTGTGTGTACATCGATGTGCTCCTATCAATGCAGTCACAGGGCTCCCGCTTCCTTTTTAAGTGAAAAGAAATGAAAACGTTTCCTTTCCCTATTGTTAAGCAGCAGAGGAGGTTTCTGCCACAGTCTAATTGTCTTAGATCTGTTTCTCAGTGCGGCGCATCTTGGCATTAAGCTGTTATTACCTTTTAATGTTGTTTAGAAGAGAAGAAATATATTGGTGGTATCTTAAGGGAAAGACTCAAGGTGCTGGTTTTACGAGGAAAAGCTCAGATGTGGTTTAAAAACTTGCTTTCTTATGGTTGTCACGAAGATGACTCCGGGTTGGCTGTGGTTCAGACTACTGGGAGTTACTCTTAGTGTCCAGTTTTGCACTTTCTTTGCCTTAATTGGTGTAATTTTTGGCTTTCCCAGATAATCTTTTATGAAAGGGCAGTGAGATGAGGGGCCAAGCGAGCGGCAGAGCGGGAGAACCCGTCGAGAAGCCACGTCCACTTAGTATCACGTTAACGGGGAGAGAAGAGGGGAGCGATCAGATAACCCGCTAAACACTATTCCCCAGAATTAAGTGACTTTGTTTCCTCTCCTGCATTTCGTGTCCCAGCCTCTCGCAAAGGTCGGGGTTACTTTTTTGAAAAGCCAAAGCTGCATTTAGTGCCATTGTTTTCCTGAACAGCAGTTGATTTCTTTCTCTAGTATTAAGACAGCAGCTGTAACCTGTTCGTGTTAACGAGCCAAAGCTTTGTTAAACCAGGAGCCTCTCCTGGTCGCAGGTAGCCTGGTACGTGAACGTCTTTAAGACAATTCAATTTCGGTAAGAAACGGAACTCAAAGAAAAGTCTTGCTTCCTCATGCAAAGAGCCAGATTCCTAATTACAAGGGAGTTGACAAAGAGCGGCGTTTGGCAAAAATGCAGAGCAACACTCAGCCTCGTCACCTCGTGGTGCGGAGTGAAGGCACCTTAACTGCTCTGTCATCTCACCTCCTGATTTAATGTAAGGAAAGTTGGAAATGTAGGTGGAGATTTTCCAGGTTTTTTTCCCCCCCCACTTCTATTTGAGAGCATCTTAATACTGTGCTCGTCAAGGATTTACATTTCTTTAATGTTAGCTATCTATGTTGAGGCATATCACACCTACCTTCGCTCCGCTGATGCAGTATCAAAGCTGAAACTTTTATTCTGCAAAACCCAAGTGATTTCTCTCAAGCTTTTATTTTTGCCTTTTATGTGCACGTCTCATTTACAGCATTCGTAGCAAAATATGTGTTCTTAAAATAATAACGGCATCATCTGGTTACGTATGGCAGAGGAAATAATACGAAAGATTGAAGCTTTCTCTAATCGCATCCATATAGCATCTTATATTGCTATGTGTTATGTGGCTATAAAATGCATTGCAGAAGAGGAATATTTTACGTGTTGCATTAAAACTTGCAGTTTTTAAAAATTTAGCATCACTAAAAGACTAGTATTAATATTTACTGCATCTTAATTACAATTAATTAAATGTGATCATTTCTAAGTCTGCTTGATATTCCTCATTACCTCTTTCTACCACCTCCTCTTTTCCTGCTCGAAAACAAAACGAAGGAGCATCTCTCCAGAGAGGGTGATTGCTTTGGACATCACCCACTGGCTTTCAGCATGGAGGCTTCAGCAGGGGAAGCTGAGAGGAGCCAGGTGAGAACATGTAAAGAAAATGAAATGTTTTCAGGCTAGTCTGAGCAGTGGAGGTCGGATAACTACAGTCGTGGTGTGTCTTCTTGGAGGCTGTACTCCTAGTTAGTGTGCAGTGATCTCTACTACAGAAGAAGAGCTTAGTATGTGATACACCGGGCACAATTTGGAACACGAGGTGCAAATCTCTGTCCTTGGGAGACAAACACCAAAGAGACACCAAAGTGATCTGGCTCTATCAGTTGCTAGGGTTTGGGGCAAAGGGAGAAACAACTAAAATATTATCCACACTAGTGAAGAACACGTTCTGAGTTGAACCAGAGCCATCAGGGCACACCAAGCTGTTATCATCACTGTTCTTGTTGCAGCTCTGGGAAAAGCAGAGGACCACAGCCTGTCTCCAGGTGCTCCCTCATCAGTCTGAGGTGCCGAGGACATGGTGATGCTGGGGGATGGGAGATGGTGACTTAGAAGAAGCCAGACCCTTCTGGGGAGGTTTTGGTGTGTGATGGGAAAGGGATGTAAACCAGGACTTGAAGTGTGTCCTAAGGTCTGTTCCAGTGACAGATAATGGTGGTGGTGCAAAACAAATTAACTTGGGTATTAGAAAGAGCAGTGCTATGTTAACAGGACACTTTTGTCAGGTCAATTTATAGTGTTGAGAAGAACCTGAGCCCAGCTGTGCTTGGCAAGCTGAACCTCTGTCTAGGTGGATAGTGGGCGCACTTCATGGAGAGTTCTTTGGATTAGAGCTTGCACAATGCCCTTCTACAGTGTAGCAATATCTGCTTGAAGGACTTCTTTATTCAGAGGCTGCATCCACATCTTTATGTTTGATGGTCCTTGATGGATCTATCTGAGGAAGAGCAGGAATCCCTGCTGAGAAACACAATACGCCAGTCTGGGTGGAGTGCCACGCTTTGGGGTTCAGATATGGGTACACCACGCTCAAGTTCAGACTGGTTCATAGAATCATAGAATGGTTTGCGTTGGAAAGGACCTCAAAGATCATCCGGTTCCAACCCTCCCACCATTGGCAGGGACACAGAACCTCCCACTAGACCAGGTTGCTCAAAGCCCCATCCAGTCTGGCCTTTAGATGTCCTTTCTCCCTGCAAATCAGGTTGGCTACTGACTGTGGGTCAGGGTTTGGATTCCATTAATGAGCCAATCATACAGAAAATCCATGTTCCACTGGTTTTCTCTTCATCAATCTTCTAGATATCCTAAAAAATTAGCGATTTTCCTTTTCCCTCTTAAAACACAATCAGATGAGATCAGGTGTTTTCAAATAACGCTGCTGTGGTTTTTTGCACCGTAGTTATCATATCTCGTTTGCTGCTTGATGCAAATTCAATAATCATATTGGGTCAGACTTCTACGCTGGCTGCACCGCCGTGTTTCTCACAGTAATGTTTTACAAATCACTGCAGGAACCCGTAGGTTGCACGCTATTTTCGGTGGAATTTCCAACTTGAAAGCAGGGTGAGCTCTCTTTAGATGAGCTAGAAAATCCCGAGGTGTAAAAGCCCGAAAGGTCTATATCACTCTTCTCCCTTCAGATACCGCACGTGCAAAAATTTTATAGCATCGTTCCAAGCCTCAAGTTGAGAGAAGTTATGACTTAAGGCTATTGAACATGTAGTTTTTCACACAGCTGCAAGTTCTTCTAATTTTAAACGCTTCTTCACGTGCAACAAAAGCTCCGCTTATTCTGTGCAGTAAGGCATTCAATAAACTTTGCTCTAAAACATTTTTTTTTTATATTTTAGCTGCATTTTGCTAATAGCAAAGGGATGTGGAAGGAAATATTTGGTGAACTCAAATAGCTGAAGTCTTACGGCAACTTTCTCACAGATTTCAGCTCCTAAGTGGAATCCATGCAGAAGACGTTATATTTCTAATAGATACAGTTGGTTGGTTTTTTTTTTTCCCTGAGAATTATAAATGTCTGAGGCATGATTTAAAATGGAAATAGCCTTCACCATCGTATCACTATTAATTTGCTATAGTTAAACCATTCAGGGAGATAAAATAGATTCAATAGAGCTATCAGATAGTATCTCGCAGTCTTTTTATTTAAATACGCTTCACTCTTAATGCAGAAGAGATCACATATATATGTGCCTGTGTATGTTACCGAAAGAGCCCGAGTGCTGGTGGTGCTCAGTGAATTTTGCTTTTTTCTGTTTGCTGGTGTTTTTGCAAACCTTGAATACTCTTTTCTCCCATCTCAACTTTTACACACGTACTACTTTGCTAAACCGGCATGTTTAGGAATTAATTAAATTTTTTTGTCCCTCAAAGCTCAGTCTTTCCAGCATTCTGGAATTTTTAATTTTCTTATGCCCCTTCTAATTTGTGTGCCGTTTTCCCAGCTGGAAATGGAACCTGGTTTTTCCAAATGGTTCCATGAAACTACTGTTTCCATGTGGTGCTGTGGGTCTGCTAATACTGAGACTGACCTAAATGCTGCCGTCAGATTTCCTGTGCCTTTTCTCTCTGCCAGTGCATTCCTCTTACTGGGAGTCACCACTCTGAAGTATTCCGTGCTTCTCTTCCTAATTAACAGGTTACTTGAAATGCATTAATTAACTTTATTCCTGCGTGCCGAGATCAGCCTGCATTGTTCTAAGCATAATAGTTTATTTATGCAGATATTTCTTGTAGCTGCTATTTTCCACGAAGGCTTGCGCCACCCTTTCAATATTAGAATTTCTGACAAGTTTCATGAAATGGGATCATCCTTGTTTTCAGAACGTGCCACAATAAGATCATGCCTAAATTACAGTCTTTTGGTTCCTTACTAGATAGCTCTCTCCGCTTGTTCATTACCACTTGTCTGCATTCTTTCAGCCTGTTTAATTTTTTGTCCAAGACTTTTCAAGTAAGATTTTGTGATACCGTCAGATATCAAACTTTAAAGCTTCTATTATAGTTTCCAGTTATCTATTATTTTTGTAGTTCTCTCAGAAGAATCTGAAAATTGATCAACTTATCTTTTTTTCTTCTTTTTTTTTTTTATTATGTCTAATCTTGTAGTGGTTTTTTTCTTAATATGTCCTAATTCTGTTATGGGTTGAAGTGGTGGTTGGTAGGGTCATTCTTTTGAAGTGTGTGTATATTCTGGACTTACTGATAATATTAATTAGATACATGTAATAACAAGCAGCTTTAGTAATTAGTGAACTCCTGACAGACAGCACAATAATTTGAGACATGAATTTTCTTGAGCTGCAAGAGAAAATGATCCAGATGCTCTTCGTTTTTGTATTAAAACATCACTGTTTGTGATGCACAGGTTTCTGGGGTTCAGGATACACAGACCAGTACCAGCTGGCTGTTTATAATTTTGGAATTTGGTAGTAATGGATACAGTCTGAGACTACTCAGAATGAAATAATTTAAAAAAAAAAAAAAGAGAGAAAAAAATTACAATACATTGGTTCTACATCACTGCAAAAACTTTTCTTCAAGTTTTCTTATAGAAATGTGAAGATATTATTAAGTGAGCAGAAGCAGCTGAAAATTGAAACTACCCAAGAAGTTCAGAAAAGTCAGCATGGAGTGCAGAGAAAGAGAGGAGCTGAAAACCTTTGCAGTTTGTGTTTCCATCGCTGTTCACCTTCCTGGAAACTTGCCCTGGGTTCATACTTGGGACCAGCTGGGCGTGGAAGCTGATACAGAGATGTGGCTGTAACCCATGGCCACCCTTACAGGCAAATGTTTTTCTCTAGGGTTCTTGCTATAGGATAAAAATAAGTATTTTTATTTTTGCATAAAAATATTTGATGAAAATATTTGTTAAAAATAAATATTTTTGCTTTTATCAAATGTTTTCATCAAATATTTTTATTTTTTATGCAAAACATTATAATTTTTCAGTCTCTTCTTACGAGAGTTTTGTTTTATCTCCCCAGTTTGTGTTCCTCTGAAAAGGCAAAAGGGTTTTCCTTGCGTAGCTGGACAGTGCAGGAGTCTTTGTTAATTTGTCGGCTGGTGTTATGTCCAAACTCCATGGCTGCTCTGGTCCAGATTTAGCAGGTCTTAGGGGTTTGAATCTTTATGTCTCCTTAACATGAAAATAGTTTTGATGAGTATCTTGACACTGTTCCATCAGTGCTAACTGCATTTTTTTTAATCAAATAGAAGATTTACTATTGTATCCAGTTATTTTTCTCTTTAAAATGTGCTTGTCTTGGCTTACATACCCCTTATCCTAATTTTCAGGTCATTTTCTTACAGTCAAAGGCTGCTGTGAGATATTGAGGGTACAAGAAAGAATGACTAAAAATGCTTAAATTTCACTGTTACTGGAAGGATATTAGTCTGTTAATTGTGCTTTTTTTTTTTTTTAATGAACAACTGGCTTAATTTTTATAAGCAAACTTTCGTGCAGATGTCTAAAAGGGATGGAAAGTTGGATGCAAAGTGCTGGATGTGGCCATCAGAGGTTGCTTTCCCTACAGGTGCTGATGATCCTCCTGAGCATCATCTTGTCTTGCTGTTCTCGCTGCTTTTACAGAGCTGGGAGTAGGTCGGTGTGATGAGCAGATCATATAATTAACAATATTTATCACCCTGGTATAGAAATCTAAAGGAACAAATATAATTTTAAGGTACCAAAGGTAGGATGCTCCCTGGAGATGTCTCTTAGCAAAGTTCTCACAGTCACATTTAATTTCCCTTCTTCAAATTCCTTCTGTGTATTTGTGATGATTCTTCCATGTTTTCTCAGCTTTCAGATTTTTTTCTGAATCTGTTAGAAATCTTTCAGGTAAGAATAATGCAATTTTGATTTGTTTGACAGCCATCGCTGTTTGGCAAGAGTCTTCTACCTATAAATGCAAATTATTTATAGTCAGAAGTGAGAATTTTAAGGTTTATATTGTTTCCTGAATTTGGCTAACAATTTAGCTTGGAAATAATGTGCTGCTCTTGTTCCTTTTCATTTGGTGTCCTGGTTTGGGTTGGGTTTTTGTGGAGAGAGGAAAGATCAGATTTTGGTCCATTCCAGTAATTTTTAAATCAGCCAACTTAAAACATCCCTTTGGGCTAATACTATATGCACACAAAAAGCTTTGTTTCCCGTATGACTAGAGTTTAAATGCTGTAATTCCATTCACTTTTAGAGGAGCCATCCATGGTGAGAAAAGTTCTCCATTTAGTGCTTTGTTAGTGGTGCTCTGTTTCAGAAGACGTTTCTTCTGTTTGTTTACTGCAAATTTGTATTTTGTATTTAATGTAAAAAAGCGTGTCTGTAAGATTAGATCTAATGTGCTGTCATTGATTTTCACGTTGTGGAAAATGCAACCGTGAAAAAAATTAGTTTGAGGCAATGCATGAATCTGGGGTAAAACTGTAAGTTTACTCTTAGAAAAAAAAATCTGCTTTGCCTGTTTTAGCCTGAATCCACCACGATAATAAATAGTGATCACAGAAGCTGCCAACACGCATCCCAGCTATTGGCAACTCGTATATCGTGAGAGCTGAGCAGGCAGAAATTAACTTATTCTTTCTCGTTTTCATTAAGCTGAGAGCTAAAGGTATCCTGACCAAGAGCTAAAGAAACGCTTTTAGGGCAGAAATCCAAGATTTTTAGGATTAGAGGAAGGCTACTTTGCCTTTAGTGTTGTGAAATCTGTGCCGTAGGTGTAACTGGGTGTGCTGGGCACGCAGGGGAAGGGGGATTTGTACTCCTCATTTTCAGCTTGCTTTGACGGCTGCGCATCCACGCGTCCACTCTGTCCGTGTCAATCTGTGGACAGATCGTTTGCGAGTGAAATATGGTTTCAGGGTTGTTGTTTTTTTTTTTCCCCTGGTTAAAAATAAAAAAAACGTTTGGTTGGTTTTGCGGGGGAAAAAAAAATAAAAATATTTGCCCTGAAATGGGCTCCCTTATTCTATTCAAAATTCTCCCAGCAGCACTGACCGGTTGGGGAGCTGGCAGGGATTTCTGCATTGCTCTGCTTCACCTTCCCTCCCCTCTGCTCGCTCCAACCTTCCTTTTCTCCTCGGTGCGGTGACTGGCAGCCGGTACTGGAGGGGGGAGAGAGATGGATCTCAAAGATCAGGGGAAACTCTAAAAATAAAGTCACCAGTGCTTAAACCCCAGGTGGCAAATTAATTTGGGTGGCCGATGTGTCCTTCTGTGGCACCTGAATGGAGAATTCCTGAAAATCTGGATTTTTCAGAGGGGCAAACAGATAGGTCTGCAGTAAATTAGGGCTATATATCCTCTTTCATTATTTGTTTGCTATTTTGATTACTCTAACCTGCTTAAACTCTCTGTAGGAAAAGAAGGTGGGCTGATCTCCCCATTTTTAGCTTCTGTCTCTTTAAAAAGCCTCAATTCAATAGTTAGAGGAAGAAAATGCTTTTTGCCTTTATCACTTGCTGGTGCTTTGTAGCGTTTTGCACACTCAACTGTCAAACCTCTCACGGTTCTTCGTTACTGTGATTACTCAGAAGACTCTGCAATCATCTTAAGTTTTGTTGACAAGGAGATTAGTTTATGCCGGAGAAGTTTTCTCAATCACAGCCTGTTGGGTTTTCCTAGAAACACACACTGAGTTGAAAAGTCTCCCTTTTGGGAATGAAAAGGAATAACTTCATCACCCCTGGCACTACCCGTCTAAAACAACTGGAAGACAATGGAGTGAGATTTTTAGATTGCACAACTGTCCTGCAGAACTAACACTCCCGTCAGAAAGGGAAAAAGGGAGCCACCCACAAGCAGGCAGATATTCCATAAAGATTACAGATTTCAACGGCAAACGGACCTTTAGGATTCAACAGTAACAGCAAATCTTCCAGCATTTGCATTAACAACTTGAGTAAACAAGTTGTGAAATGGTTTTGTCTGGTTTCAACGTATGGTAACGTTACACATGCTTGATATTGCATTATTAATATGCCTTTTTTTTTTTTTTTTTTTTTTGTTAATATTGCACTGATGTGGCTTGAAGGAATTTTATCACCTCCGTTTAACCTTTGGCTTGCGTGAGTTTAAATACATGTCCGGTGGAGGCTCACCTGCTGCAATCTGTGCAGTGGTCTCTTGTGGGGGGAAAAGAAAATAGAGACTTGCAAAAATTAGGCTCAAAAAACATATTTGAAATTTGAATAAGCCTTGTGTGAGAAGGGGGTGCCTGACTCCTCAAAAAGACACACTTTTTAGTCTCAGCCTTTTCTGTACTACTGTGTTTAAGCAACTGATTTTTCAGGACACAATGTTCCAGCTTTGCTGGAAGAGGCAAAAGAGATGCAGATCTGGATGCAGAAAGCCCAGGGCTTGTAACGGTACGGAGTAAATAAAAAGGCTGTTGGGATTGGTAAGAATTCATATATTTCTTTGAAATTAGCAGCACCTGTAGGTACTCCCAACCCTGCAGGTTTATGCTTAGTTTTAGCATCCTGATTCCCAACCGTCCTGCTGGATAAGGATCGCAGGAGATTGGGTCCGTATCAAAGCCCGAGCGAGCATCCCGTGCTCATTCGCCAGCATCCCCAGCTAGATGGGAGCCTGATAGATTGCCCCCCCCCCTGCCTGGGGAAGCTTGTGAGGAGCTGGAAAAGTTCCTGTAATCTACAGGATGGGCAAAAAACCCACTGGCTTCAGGGCTACCAGCCTGTATTTGCTTTTTGCATTGAATTTTTGTCATTTTAAATCACGTAAATTCAGGATTTCTTGAGAATGGGGTAGCCTTTTGAATTCCTCCTTTTAAAAATGAAAACAGGAAGATCACCGTTTCCCCCCGGGTTTATAAAAAGTGTCGCTTAAGGTGGAAAAAACGTGAGTTTTAACCTTAGTCTGTGTTTTGCCCCTTCGTGCCGTCCACCTCTGCCTACCCAGAGAGCAGCGAGTTCCAGGGAGCTGCTGGTAGGAAACGAGCTTGTGCAATTCATGGCCATTTTTGGCCTCGTGTACTTCCTGCAGCAGTAAAATTATCTGGATTTTATGGCTACAGTCAAGTCTAAAATACCTGGGTGCTCGTGGCTATAGTTTTTGCAGGTGACAAAACCTATTTGCGAGGGAATTGTTCGAGGGGTGTTGGATAACTTGTGAATTTGGGGAAAAGGGAATGTTCCGACTTTCCAAGCTGTGGTTCGTTTTTATGCATTAAAATTTTAAAAACTTTGGCCAAAGGGAAAAAACAAACAAACAAACAAACAAACATTAAAGTGGAAGCAAATACCTCTACGCTCTTTTTATTATCCCAAATTAAGGCAGGAAAGCCAAGGAATGGAAGGGAGGGTCTGCCACCCTCGTATCTGCAAGAGGTCGGTCCTGAGCACCTCCCTTTTTGTGCTGCTGAAGTAGTTCCCCCAAACACATAAAATTACAATGATTGCACTGAAAACCAGATTGGGAAGAAACACCCTCTCAGGAAGAGTTGACGTTTATTTGGTTTTTTTAAACTCCCAGTTGTAATGGGGAAGGAGAGGGGGGTCGTTTGGTGGGATCTTATTTCCCTTAAGGAAAAAGGAATGGTGAGAAAGAAATTTCTATGCTACACTTTTCAGTCGTGACAAGATCCTTTGCCTCCTATTTCTCTTTCCCTTTTCCCTTTTCTACTTGAAAATGGCATTTTGAAAAACATCAGCCAGCTTCCCCCTGGTGCCTGGGAAGGCTTTTATTGTCAGGAGCCCGACAGCAGTATTTTGGGGATATTTAGCGTCCGAAGGGGAAACAAAAAAATCAGTTTTCTGTTAAAATGTACTGAATAATGCAGCATCTTATTTGCTTTAGATTATTTCGTAGCCTGTTTGCTTTCAGAGGTGTTTCTGGTATCGTGTAGTTACCTCCATTGTAAAGCGTAAGAAAACTAAGAAAAGCAGTGATTTAGTACGGAATCCTAAACAAATTAGTCTTCGGGAATATCCCGGCTAAATAGATCCTGCGAGAGAGCACAAAACAATTCAGACCTCGAACATTGCTTTTTACCTTTTATTTTTTTTCTATGACTGTCTTTTGAAAAAGATAAGCTGCAGTCTCATTGGAAAACGCCGCGCCGGCCTATGCATCCTGCTGGAAGTTGGCTTAATTCAGGTTTTTTTGAGGGTGCCTGATTTTTAAGCAGAAATGATCCCAAAAATCCCGACGCCCGGTTTTGTGTCCTGCAATAATTCGGCATTATTTGGATGCCTCAGCAGAGGGCACTGTTGGAGCATTAAAAGCACTTGAAAGTCTCATCTCCAGCTTTTCTTGATTTTTCTTTCTCTCTTTTTTTTTTTTTTTTTTTTTATTTTGGAAAGTGTTTAATGTTCTCCATGTAATTAAATTCAGTTCCCTGTATAATTAGCAATGGAGCCTTATTCTTTGTGCCACTGCTGCGGATAGTATTATTTTTGTCTCTATTTGCCTTCAGTCAATGCAAAATACTGTTGCCCATCAAAACGTGGAAAGTTTTATTGCTCTCTCTCAAAGCTGAGCAATATTTAAAGGTGGAAATTTAAAACGGTGTAGTTAGTTTCATTTAGTTGCTTGGAGTAAATAGGAAACCTTTAAAATTCCTGCTTGTGGCTCAGGAAATAACAGAGTTAATGCACCATAATAATTTTACCTTTGTATCCGAATGTGTATTAGAATATTGTTGGATTTGTCAGTACTTGCAGGTTGTTAAAAATACATACGTAAACCCATAATGTTTAATTATGTGGGAAACCTATTGATTTCATTTGGCAGATATTTTTTTTTTCCTCCTTAATTTATTTTCCTCTGTATCTTTGCACCAAGTTGTACTGTATTGGTGCTGGTTAGCATATTGAAATATTAATTACAGAGTGATCAGGCATAGTTATTTTTCATTAATTGCAAATGCAAAGTAATTACTGTGACCTAGAAAGAGTTTGCTTGTCCAAATACCTGTAAACATCCTAATTTTTTTTACAATTTATGAAGAGCAGCTACAAGACATTGTGTCAGAAGGAAATAATTTTCTGAGGTAGTAGAGATCTTAAATCTTAACGCTTACATTACGTTAGAATATTCTTACTGCTTGGAAAGGGAAAGATATTTGAAAGGTGGGAAGCCTATTAATATTCTGATGTGTTTGGCTCTGCAATTGGCGAATACATACAGAATTAATTACAAAAAAAAAAAAAAAAACATGTTTTAGTTTTCTTGCAGAAAGTGGCTCTTTGTCCAGAACTGCTTGAGTTACACAGAGAAGCTGGAGAAGTTTGCATTAAAGATCGAGGGATACGCTCTGCCGACGACTGGCAGGATACTCTTACGTTCATTTAAAAATCAACCACAAAAGACATCATCTCTAAAAATCTCTGTTGCCTTAGAAATAGCGAGGGTTGGGATTTTCTTTAATTTCTTTTTTTTTTAATAGTCGAAAATGTGAATTAAGTTATTGACAGCTAAACGCGGTCGGGAAAGGAGCACCCGAGAGTTTGAAACGAAAGCGGATGGTACGGATCCATCCCGCTCTTTGCTTCCAGGGGAAATCCTGGGCTCGGGGCCCGATCCTGCCACGGACCCCATTCCTTCGGGATCTGTGGGAACGGTGTGGGATCTTTTCGTAGCCTCCCTGGGTGTCTCATGGCCAACGCCGCTGTCTGGAGTCGCCACTAGGATGGCAGCTGGGAACGGCGACTTGAAATAACAAAGGCAAAAAAAAAAGTTGGTCGCGTTGCTTTCGGTCAACGCAGGGCAACGCGACTGGCTTTTCCACGAAGAGAGGAGATTGCCTCCCAAAAAAAAAATAAAAAAAATTACAACCCACATACCCAGTAATATTACTGTGCAGCCGGTTGTAACGATCCGACGTTGCATATTTTCGAAGGGGACTAGCATCGTGCCCAAGACGACTCTTAATTAAATGTAGGGTTTTGCTCTTTAAAGCTTTCTCGCGTAGCGTTTCCTTTTTATTAGAATCTCCTTCTGCCTGCTTGGTGTAGGGCTAATATTCAGGCAAATTCCTGTTTCGTCTGAAACATTAATACTGATGTACGGCTCCCGTATCATCGCTGTAGCTGTTATCTGTTGTGTGTTTTCCCCAGGAGAGGCTATCGCAGGTTTTTAGTCCAGGCTGTTTTGTATTCGACAAGGTCAAGATAAGTTTTATCTCTATAGATAAGTCAAGTGCATTAGGATCGATACACTTACAGTAAAATACATTGGCAATATTTATTGCCAAGAGCCTAATGAATTTTTAAAGCTTGTGAGGTTCTGGCAGCGTAAGGTGGGTGCCCTAAATGGTTGTTTATAACGGGACCTATGCAATTAAAGAGTTAGGTATTTTTTAAAAATTTAAAAAAAAAAACCACATAACTTTACATTTTTTTTAACGGGGATGGAGCATTTTGCTTCTCCTCCCCCAAATCCCAACAGATTCTTAGGACACAATCAAAATAAGTGTTTGCTTTCCATTCACCTGGGTGTCTGTGTAGGGATTTATGAGGCTTATCCCCAAGTTACCCGTTATGATTATAAAGTTGCTCTATTTTTAGCTCACTAATAGTTTTTTTGAATTTTACCTTCCATTTTTTTATTGACAAGATAATTGTCTTTGTTTTGGCTTTGACGGAGTGGCTTAGGCCACTTGCATTTGTGATATAAATTTCCCTAGGTACATATTTATGCAGTTAAATCAATAAGTATTTCATAATCTCTCTAAATACTTATGTAACTTAATAATTCCAGCCATTATGATGCATCGACTTAAATATGTATTTTATGTAGGGGCATTTAAAAATGCAAATTATAGGGATTATTTTCCTTCAGGCTTTGTATTTTTCTGTTGCATCAGATAGAGAGCGAGAAAATTAACCCACAAAAAAATCCTACTAAAGTAATACTGAAGATCTGACTTATATCCGGTAAAGATAATTTGTTGATAAGGCTTGCTCGAACTCATTGTGCTTTCTCTTGTTTTCTGTAGTTGAAAACTACGTAAACCATGCGACGCAGCCAGGGTAGGATAAATACTAAGTTAAGGAAAAAGTTTTCACCCTTGCCACAATCTTTTGGGTTTGTTTTTTTTTTTTTAATAACCTTTTGTCATATTTTGTAGGGATGTTTTCTACCCCCCCCGGCTCCAGAGCACCCAAAGATTGCTTCTTTGTATTTATAATACGTTGAAATTCAAAATCGGGATTGCTAATACCGTGTTGGGAAACTGCCGTGTAGCTTCTCTTCGTCTTTACCATGGAGGTTTGATACCTGACAATTTTAATTTAATTTAATTAGGGAGGCAGAACCCCATCTTGGTGTTCATTAAGGGGATTATTCATCAAAGTTATTGCTTCCTTGATGGAGAATAACAATATCACTCGCAATGGCTGATGTTGCTCTCATAATTATATTACTTTCTACTGTTTTTCTCTCCAGGGCTTTGTACTTAGTCTCTTTATTTGAAAATTTTAAATTGAGGGAAGCGTAAACTTCTAGTATAGCAAATTCACGAGGGCCACATTTATTTTAGTCTAGCAGCTTTATGTCGTGTTGGTTGAAATTTATTACTTTTTTTTTTTTCCCCCCCCCTCTGCTTTTTATTGGTTCCCTGCGCTGCCTTTTTTAAATATTTGTGTTTCTTTGGAGCTGAGCTGCGCTTGGGCTGGGGGTCTCGGAGCTTTTCTGGCTGCCTCTTTGCTGCCGTAGCTGAAACTCTGCCGGGCTGAAATCCTGCCGAGATCTCCGCGGCGAGGAAACCTCGCCGGAGCAGGGAGTCACCGCGGGGTTTTGCTGGAACAGAGTCGAAATCTAATGTAAAATTAATAAGGGGGGGGAGGGAGGGAGGTAAGGAGGGAGGGAGGGAGGAAGAAGAGAGAGCAGACTGTTTGCAAAAGTTATCTTTTGTAACGCAGCCCTAATCAAATATTCAGAAGAAAGAAAAAAAAAATGACAGCTTTAAAAATAGAACAATTGTCCTTTTAAAACATGACTAGTTTGGTTAATTTACCCCCAAGTATCCGGTGTCTGTGACTCAGAAAAACCCTTATCTACTAAGGAGGTGGGGGGGGGAAAGAGCACCGCAGAAAAGGTGACAAGTTTTCACCTCTTTCCTCAGAGAACATTTTAATTCCACTTTAATCAGCCTGCCAATAAAAGAGTACTTGGCTTTCAAGGGGAAACAAATCAAAATATGCATTTATCAGTCACGAGGCAGAATTCAATCGCTCACAACTGATGAACTCCAAAAGGAATGAGCCTGGTACTATCAGGCTGCCTTGGTGGGTTGCTTTGTACTATCAAAGAACTGGTACTATCTTTTCCTGCCACATCCACTGTTTGTCTGTCATCCCTAATTATGGCCTTTCAAAAGAAACGCTTCATAATTGCTGTTAATAGTTAAAATAAAAAAAAAAAAAAAAAATTCGTATCTAGATAACTCGTGTTCTGCTGCGTGCAGATTTGCATGTTCTGCGGCTGCCAAAATAACTAAAAGAAGGAAAAAAAATAATAAAATAAATAAATTAGACAGAGATGAGGCCGAGGAAAAGAGAAGGAGGTTGCAGAGTGGTACTGTCAGTGCTGTCACCCAGCAGGGCTCCTGCGAGGGCATGTCGCGGGCCTGTCTTATTAAAATAAATAAAATAAAAAACTTGATTTTCCGCTAGGAGGGGAGACGGCAGGTTCACGTCGTGCTGCACAGGTGGGCTCTCATTTCACGCTCCTCTCCGCCGCTCCGCTTAAGAAAGAAGTAGCCTGAAGTGGAAAGAAGTTGGGTTGGTTTATTTTTTATTTATTTATTTATTTTGGTGCGTGTTACTGAAGCAAAGTTGGATGCTGCATCGCGTCGGGGTGTTTCCAGGTTGTGGGAATGGGTTGCTCTGGGTTTTCTGCTTGTTTAGAGGGAGGCGAACACGTTGCTCACTTTATTGATAATAAACAGAGGCGTCCTGATGGTTACAGTAGTTCGATTTACAGCAGTTAGACACAAAGCTGAATCTTTCTGGTGAGAGAAACTGCATTCTTTGGGCTTATCTTGCTCCCTGCGCTGGAATTTACATGCGTAACTACCAGTGCATCAAGATGAGTTTTTTCCCCTTTGTGTGGTTTGCATCTCAATGAGGGCACAGAGGTGCAGCCTCCTGCGTTTGCCTTCTCCCTGCCCTGAAAAATGCTTCAAACTCACCTCCTACTTTATTTGTGCTTTGTTCCGTCCCACTCCTCTTCTGCTCCTAAGGATTTATGTGGCCAGAAAAAGCTAAACTGCTCTTCTGTTTCGTTTTCTCCGGTTTTTGTCTCCTTGTTTGCTTTCTTCTTGATTTTATTTCAGTGCAGAGCACACGTACCCCCATAGAGATGCTGGGCTCCCCTGACCCAGCACCGTGCCCTGGTAAAATCCCTTCCTCCGCTCTGCTGGGCTGGGATCGCAGCCTCAAACTGGAGTTTGATGTGTGAAAACACCAGGATCTGACCTCTTGTCTCTCCTTTTCCCCTTCCTGCGGTTCCACAGTATCTCACTTGTGTTGGCCCCAGTCTGGGGAGCTCTCTGCTCTCCTCCATCCCACTGAGCTCCATCCTCTCTTCAGATCTCACCTCCTGACCTCTTTTTTTATTTTATTTTTTTCGCCGGGAGTCGATTAGACAAAGGAGGTACGTTGTCATGTTGGATGGTACATACAAATAAATTGCGTTGTGTTTTTTCTCTATTTTTTTATGGTCGATTTTCATCTCAAAAGCACGTTGGCGTCGGTCACAGGTAAAAGAAATATAAAGTAGGATTGTTCAAGTGCCTGTTTGGGTTTGTGAAAATGGATGTGTTGATATTGCTGGAATAGACAGGACAACTTGCGACAGTCTAAAATTAAAAAATGAGGAGAAAACAAGGTAGAAATGTGATGGTGGAGGAGAAACTTTCCTGTTCGAGGGGTGACGTCAGTCGTAGGACAGTAGGAATAAAGGGGTTTGTGCACTTGGCTATTAATTTCAGGACTACTTATATTTAATTGACATGAAACTGTGCATGCTTGATTTAAAAGGTATGTTGCACAGCTTCGGAAAACAAAGTTTAGGAAAACCAAGAAGAACCGTAAATAATAATAAGTTTAGAAAGATACTCTTGTGGCTGCAGATAAACTTATTTAGATAAATAGATTTAGGCTTATAACTTGCCATTGCTTCAATAAACAGTTGGCTTTACAAACGACCCAAAAGTTCTCAAAATAACCATAATTTTTAAAGGAGAACTAAAGGAGAATTGTAGAGCTTTGCGTGGAGCTTCTTACATTTCATGTACGCATTTGAATTCGTGCTTCTGTCGCACAGACCTTCACAGACTTTATGCTCTCCTACACGTTGCTTGAATTCTTGCCCCCGTTGCCCAATTTTCTGATGATTTACTGCGCTCCAGAAATATTTAGATGTTCAGCCTGGGAAAACAGGGAAACATGACTTCTCCATTAGGTAGTTTTGCTCAAGAAGTAATCTACTGAAGATGGTAATGTGTTATATATCTGAACCACTTGGGATATTGTATATACAGGCTGCTGAAATCTTAAATTAAACCGCCCCTACTGCTGTGTGTGGATATAGATATATAGTTCTGTGTTTTCCAGAGAGCTGATGATGAGAAAAATGATAAATCATGAGAGAACGCTGAGGAAGGTACATCACATGCAGGTTGGAGGAGGGGGAGGACTAGGTAAAGGATGAATCAGAAGCTGACGAAGTTCTGCAGAATTTGCTAATTAACAGAAGTGAAAATAGGAGTCAGCAGGAGCTGGAGTGACAAAGATCTCCCACTTCTTTCAAGAGTGTAGAAATCCAGGTGGTGTAATGTCAGGTCTGTGTCCTGATGGAGGATTTGGTTTGTAAGCCTGGGTGGGACAGGGAAATTCCAAGTATATCACAGAAAAATATGAAATGTCCTTTGGAGGACAACTGTTGAATGTCCATCCCCTCCCCAGAAGTATATTTTCCCTTAGCTCTCCCTGTAACGTTTGTGTGCTCAATCATAAGGACTTTTTTTTTTTTTATGGGAACTTTGGCTAGTCTTATTAAATGTGTCCAATTACGTCCACATTTTTAATGACCTTTAGAGGGCTTTGGCAATATTTTTTCCTACATTTAGTAGTACGTTTCCGGGATGGGTGAAAAAAAAGATGCATTTTTATATTGTTGTCTTCGGGAATTAAATGCCTAATTTTTCTTTACCTACTCTGTACCTCTACCCATACAGAATTTTTTGCCTTTTTTGTTTCTTTTTTTTCTTTTTATTTTTGATTTTAGTAAAGTAAGCATGCAAGATGACCAGATACTTTTGTCACAACTGTGACCAGTGAGTTCTGCCCTTGCGGGTCTAATTAGCTGCCCTGTTTTATTGCCGTATTATGTTGTTTGGCACGTAACAGCCACCTTTTTTTTTTTTCCCCTGACCCTCCTAAAAAGGGAAACCACAATAATTGAAAGGGCTCTGATTTTGTAGTTCTTTCACTGGATGTGTTTGTGTGCGTTACTTTAGTATTCTCGAGCAATTTTTATTACGCTTCTCGGGGCCAAATCTTGTTCTCAATAAGATTAGTGGAAAATGTCCCCCTTATTTCTTTGGGGGCAGATTTTGTTAATGGGCATTTATAACTTCAAAGCCAGTGATAAATAGCTGGTCCCCATCATCGGAGCGAAACACACTTGAGTGAAAGGTCAGAAAGAGGTGGCAATGCTCAGAAATGTCTCTTGAATGTCAGAATCAATTAAAATATTACTTTATTTAAATTACTGAATTCATGGCATTATTCTAATTCATGGAGCCTTTTAAAGCCATGAGTTCTATTTGGAAATATTAGCACTATAAAGCATCGTGTGCCTGGAAGCTGTGGGTTTGGGGGGTTTTTATTACTATTTTCTTTAGGAGACGAGTAACTCGGAGCCCATCTAGTTTAGGAAAGCAGAGATGCGAGGCACGAAGGAGAGATGGATTCAAGACCCTTTCCTTGCTGCTTTTTAATCTGCTGTGATTATTGGATCTTCTTAACCCTGCAAGTAAATGAAGTTGGAAATTCAGCTACCCCTTGGAAAACAAAACAAAACAAAACAAAAACAAATCCAAACCAACAACTTTGATGCCTTGGGTTTCGGAGCGAGACGCCCCCAGCGTTGCCTGCGGTGTGGGGGTAACCCGAGGGTCAGGCGAACTGGAATCACGGCATTAGGTCTGTCGTTAACATCGATCCAGCTTTTCCTGCGCCGCCGTTTTCACAGCAGCCCCTGCCCGGTGCCATCGGGAGGGAAAAGGAGAGAAATAACTTGTCGTCCGCTGGTTTTGAACCTAATACTCAAATCAGTAACAGCAAAATCCAACTTTCCATAAGTAACTTCTCGCTCTTAGCCTCATTTTTCAAATTTTGGCGCCCCATACTGTTTTAAAATATGATTTAAGCTTTGCAGAAATGACTCTGTTACAAGGGTTCGTACTCCAAACACATGCTTGGTTCAAAAAGTAGTTTAAAAACTCTGGTGGTCGCTGACCTGGAGGAGAGACAAATCGCCTTTCCAAGAATTCCCCCCAGTATTGTTATTCCTTCTTCCTTAAAACGTAGCACTTTCCCAATTAGACAAGTCGACCAATGAAAAATAAAAGTTTTGTGAAATGGTAGCTTCTGATTTTGAGTATCACAAACCCAAGGAGCCACTTTGGATTTTACAGTTGTGATGATGCACAAGGTGATTCAACCAGACTGAACTTCCGATCGGTTTTATGTACTCATAGGTTTCTTTTCTTTTTTTTTTCTTTTTTTTTTTTTTTAAGCCAGTGGAATCATCGTAACATTTACTTCAACCTTCAGTATAACAGGCAGTAGATTTCTCATGGGCTTGCTTTGTATGGAGTCTGGGATGTTTGGAATTTTAAATCTTATTTTCCCCTCTAATGCTGCCTGCGTCCACCTCCTGCAGCAGGCAGATACTCTCACTGGCAGGGCCATGCTGAGGAGCACTTACTGATAAGGAAAAACAACAATAAACTTCTGAAGAAACAAAATAAAATAAAAAAACCTAAAAGACAAGAGTGTTTGAAAGCCTGACCTCTGCTAACGCGACTCTCCTTTTTGGGGGGGGGCATTTTATTTGAGTTGGATGGGAAGGGATGGCTGGGGGTCGGCAGCGACACAGCAGCCGAGCACCAAATCCCACAGCTGAAGACTCTGCAGCGATTAAGTCTTGTTTATTGGAATATCTTAATTATAGTCTTGATTATTTTGTTATTCCTGAATTCTGAAACTTCTGGATGCGCTTAAAGCACATTGTGTTCATGACCAGGAGAATTGGAAAGTGTTTGCAGTGAAAGCCAGGAGCGCTCACTCGGTCTCATGGACCTGCACATAAAGTCCAGAGAGAAACACATAATGCCTCTTCTTTAAAAAAAAAAAGTGGTAAAATTTAGAAAATTTCTAGTATGCTTTTTTATTCCTCTGTTATTTTTCCCTTACCTTCTTGGGTTAGCATATTTAGTTGGAAGAACTACACGCGGTTTGTATTTTTAATATTCTCCTGGACCATTCATGCCCTTCCAGGGGTTTCTCAGGAGTAACAAGGGGAACCCCTCCTCTTCCCCCCTACAGGGATAAAACATTTAGTTATTTTGGGAGAAATTTCTCATGTCCAAGAGCAGGAGCAAGACACGGGCTTTTTTTTTGCTGTTGCTGTCTTTCTGCTTGGCGAGGTGGGGAAGGACCAAGAAGGATGGGGAGAAGGGGGTATCTGTGGAAGCAGGGGATGGAGATCCCCAGAATCATTAGGGCTGTAGAGAGGTGTTTGGATCCGAGAAGCAGAAGGTGAACGACGACACCAATCTGGTCAGTTCTTGTGTGAGGGTGTTCTATGCAACAGTTTGTTTAAACAAAAAAACAAAAGAAATATTTATATAGAATTGCCAAAGAGGTAGCATGGTGTAGCAGGACATTGTAGTAGAAATCATCTTTTAACTCTAGTAGATAAAGGAGGTGTTGGGGGTCCAGGTACCCTGATCTGTTAAAGATGCCGGTGAGATGCCGGTTGGATTTGGGATTGGGTTTGTGTGGATATTCCCTGCTTTGTTAGGTGCTCCTGTGCCCTGAAGGAGCCCTGGCTGCTGCAGGAGCTTTAGAGAGGTATGAAAAACATTCCTTCTAAAAATACTGGGAAGCTCCCTCCACCCCCATTGTTTATTGGAAACTTTTCCCCCCCCTCTTAAGATATTTGATTATGGTGTAATGCAGCTAATTTAAGCATCTGTTTATCACTGCCTGGCTAGACTGAATGTGAAATTTCAATTGAATTACCTCCCTAGAGAGCTTTGAGCTCGGAGGGTAAAACAAATCATTTTCTCTCCGTTCCCCTGGGATTGTCAATAAAAAGAATTCATCTAAATAGTTTACATGCGTTTTGAAATGTTGCATCTACTCGACTTGGGGTTGTTGTTAGTGGAAAATTGCCAGCGTGAGTGGAATATCGGCTTTAACTGGACTGTGGCAGCGTTATAGCGTGGCAGTACAGCGCCTGGAAAGGCCATTTGCATTTAAGTTATTCATATTTGATCAATAAACGCGCGTGCTTTATTTTAGGACAGAAGATAGAGTATAAACCAGAGCTTACTCCGACCTCAGACACCCAGCCTGGTGGCTTCTCCAGCTCTTCCAGTTGGCGTGTTAAAATAAGGCGAATTATGGCTGTGGGCTGCTGGTGGGACACTGGGAGCCCCTCAGCGCCACCGCGGCTTTGTCTGCTCCTAAATATTTGTGTGTGCACACGTTGTTAACACTATTTCCGCCTCCACAAGAAAGGGTAGATTTTCTCTTTTCTTTGTCATCGTGTCAACGAAGATGTGGGAGAGGGCAGAGTACAGGGTTTTCTTGCTCTGCAAAAATAATGGTTCCTAGGTTTGCATCTTCTCTGTCATTTTGTTAGTGGGAAGAGAGGAGATTTCCCTTTTTTATTTTTTGATCTTAATTAGATTTGCAGTAAAATCTGCTGCTGTCAACATGCAGAAGACCCACGGAACTGATTTGTAGACTTGAGAATCCTGGTGGACAACAGGATGACCATGAGCCAGCAACGTGCCCTTGTGGCCAAGAAGGCAAATGGCATCCTGGGGTATGTGAAGAAGAGCGTGGCCAGCAGGTTGAGGGAGGTCATCCTCCCCCTCCGCTCTGCCCTGGTGAGGCCCCTCTACTCTGCCCACTGGGCGCTGTGTCCAGTTCTGGGCTCCCCAGTTCAAGAAGGACAGGGAACTGCTGGAGAGGGTACAGCAGAGGGCTATAAAGATGATTAGGGCCCTGGAGCATCTCTCTGATGAGGAAAGGCTGAGGGACTTGGGTCTTTTTAGTCCTGAGAAGAGAAGGCTGAGGGGGGATCTGATCAATGCCTATAAATACTTAAAGGATGGGTGTCAGGAAGATGGGGCCAGTCTTTTCTCAGTGGTGCCCAGTGACAGGACAAGAGGGAATGGGCACAAACTTGAATATAAGAAGTTCCACCTAAACATGAGGAGGAACTTTTTGACTTTGAGGGTGGCAGAGCCCTGAAACAGGCTGCCCAGAGAGGTGGTGGCGTCTCTGTCTTTGGAGACATTCAAAATCCACCTGGACACGTTCCTGTGCAACCTGCTCTGGGTGGACCTGCTTTGGCAGGGGGGTTGGACTAGATGATCTCTAGAGGTCCCTTCCAACCCCACATCATTCTGTGACTGGGCGGCTCTGCTGGGTTCAGGTGCTGCCTTCACTGGAGCTGGGACACATGGACGTGTCCGTGAGCTGCAGGCAGCAATACACATGCTGGTGATGCCCCAGTGTCTCCCTACTGGTCTCCTGGAAGGACCAGCAAGTTCTCCTCCAGTGGACTTCACTGACTGGGAAAGAGCCCTAGACTGTCTCAACGTAAATAACTCCAGGCTGCGTTCCCAGATGCAAGCAGGGACTAAAAGCTCAGGCTTCCTTATGGGAATATCCATGTTAGCCTTTGTGCCCATCACCTGAGACTCACCAGTGGAGACACCACTGTGTTCTTCAGCTCAGATCTTCTTTAAAGATCTTCTAGCAGTGATGGCAGTAAGAAGATTGGAGGTGCCTGTTGGTTATTGCCTGTTGGTTATTTTGGAGTGGAGACACGTTCAGACCTGCAGGAGCTAGCGCAGGTTAGCAGCTAAACTCATGTCATTGTCCTGTTACTATTTCAGTCTCCTAACCTGGTTCTATTTGTATTGATTAGAAAATATATCTCATTATCATGGAATCATAGAATGGTTAGAGTTGGAAAGAACCTTCAAGATAAATTGAGTTCCAACCCTGTCCCATGGGCAGGGACACCTTCCACTAGACTAGGTTGCTCAAAGCACTATCCAGCCCGGCCTTGAACACTGGGATGTTAACAGGGATAATTTTGCATGATGTAGCATTTGGGATGACAATTAAAAATCAAAGTCCAAAACCTGTGCAAACTTTTAATTAAAACAGAAGAAAACTTCAAGAAATTTTAGAGTTCACTTGATCAGGAGTTTGGTGTTTCTGTTGGTCACTTTTAATGGCAAAGCCTAAAGAATTGAAATGCCATGTGTGTAGCTAGTATATTTTCAGGACAGCTATAATCAGCAGAAGTTCCTACAATCATCAAGAAGGGTTTGAAGAAAGAGGCATGATATTGCTTGTTTACCTGTCACTATTTTCTTGTGTGTGGGGGATTGTTTGAAGTACTTATTTGCAGAAGCAATAAAAGTTATTCACAGCTTGTAAGTGTCTCGGGATGATTAAGGTTTAGGGAAGGACAGTTAAGTCTAGGGAAGATTATGGACAATCAAGGACAAATACAGGTTGGGTGGAGAATGGCTGGAGAGCAGCCCTGAGGAGAAGGACTTGAGACTGCTCGTGGATGAGAAGCTCAACATGAGCGCACTGGCAGCCTAGAAAGCCAACCGCATCCTGGGCTGCATCTAAAGAAGCGTGGCCAGTATGTCGAGGAAGGTGATTCTTCCCCTCTACTCTGCTCTCATGAGACCCCACCTGGAGCACTGTGTCCAGCTTTGGAGTCCTCAACACAGGAAGGACATGGACCTGTTGGAATGGGTCCAGTGGAGGGCCACAAAGATAATCAGAGGGCTGGAGCACCTCTCCTATGAAGACAGGCTGAGAGAGTTGGGATTGTTCAGCCTGGAGAAGAGAAGACACCGGGAGGACCTTATAGCAGCCTTCCAGCATCTGAAGGGAGCCTACAGGAGAGCCAGAGAGGGACTCTTTGTCAGGAAGTGCAGTGACAGGATGAGGGGTAACGGTTTTAAACTGAAAGAGGGGAGATTTAGATTGGATACTAGAAAGAAATTCTTTCCTGTGAGGGTGGTGAGACACTGGAAGAGGTTGCCCAGAGACGTTGTGGCTGCCCCATCCCTGGAGGGGTTCAAGGCCAGGCTGGATGGGGCTTTGAACAACCTGGTCTGGTGGGAGGTGTCCCTGCCCATGGCAGGGGGGTTGGAACTGGATGGTCTTGAAGGTCCCTTCTAACTCTAACCATTCTATGATTCTGTGATTCTAAGGTTTTAAATTATATCAACATTCATCGTCAGCACCTAAGGCATAATCATGGTAAGGACATTCAGGATTTTTATTCCGAAACAGTAGTAGACCAGAAGTCTGTGGGTATGTTGAAGCTTTGGCCTGTGTTGTGAGATGCTAATAGTCCATATTTCCTTTCTGGCTCTAAATATGGAACCATTTTGACAGTTTAAGTATATTTTAAAAGGATTAATCCTGACAGGGTTGATAGTAACCTAAGAAATTATTTTTTTTCAAACCCCAAAACTGCAGTTTATCTTAATGAATAGCTCATGCTGTCAACAGCAAAGCCCCGTTGCTGGGTGTCATTGGGTTTAGAGGGTATCATGGGGAGAAAGGACAGGTCTTGTGATTGTAAAGCATACCCCGAGAAGCAGAAATTGCCCCTTCTCCTCAGCCATCCCTGGTCTTTCATGTGTCCCCAGCCCAAGGTGTTTCACTCCTGCGTCTCTAAACCTGCTTGTAAAACAACGTTAACGACAAGTTTATTTTTGAGATCCTTGAACTGAAATAGTCTTATTTGAGATGAGGTGTGTGAAGGTACCAACTACTTAGGATTAAATAGATACCAGAGTCTGGGTAACGTTAAAAGCAAGCAGCTACAAGAGAACAATCTTGGAGTGTTTCCAAATAGGAATAAGTCCCGTGTCACAAAAAGTCAGAAGTCTCCCTTGAATGAAGATCATTACCCTCAGGGTGCATGTTGGTCACTCTTTAAAATTCTTATAAAAACAAAGAAATTAATTATCCAGGATAAAAATGGGGCATACATCTCCTGGCAAACATTCAATTAACTTTTTAGTGCTTGCTACTTAATGTTGTGTTTGACCGGTCGAGCATTGAGAACGACTTTCCTTTGAAAGGGAGCTGGGGTGGAACGTGGCCTCACGCTGGAGCTCTGCTCCGGCGGCCAGTTGGGGCTGGTCATCAACATTTTTCCCATGATCGTTGAGTGTGGAGCTAGTTATATTTTACTTATGCATGTGAGATGGAGTTTGCTTTGGGACAGGTTTTTTTTTTGTTGGGTGGTTTTGTTTTTTTTTTGTAGGCTGGATGATGTTTTATTGAGAGTATAATTTAGGTAGTTTTGCAATCGTAGACTGGATTGCAGTGGTTGAGCATGAACTACCAATTAAAAGCAACTGTATAATGCTTGTAATTCCCATGACTAATGGGCTGAAAATATGGAGCTCTTTGACCTGGATCCAATCCAAGCTAAAGATGAATTATGCCACGTAGGTCACATTTTCTCATGTTAAAATGGCAAATGGTGCAAGCGTAAACCCCAGAATTTAAGAAATAGTGACTTCCAAGGGATGAGCTGATGTGATGAGAGATGTATTCGGAGGGCAATGCATGAGCAAAACTTGAATACCTATTTTCTTTGTAGAACTTTTACCTATTTCTACGCACATTGATATAATTTATAATCTCCTTTCCCCATTAATCTCCTGCTGCTTTGCTAAAACAAGTGATTGCGGCTGAAACAGTTGGAAGGCAAAGATTCTCTTGGGGGGGGTGTTTATTGAGTGCCCCGTGGCCTTTCGCTTGGCAGTATAGATCTCATTATTACAAGATTGGTTTGGAGTTTTTTTTAAGTGCATCCTCTGTGTAGAGATTCTGAACTTGATCTTTGATTGTCATATATTATTTATTTTTTATTTTTTTTTCCTTTAAAGGATTGGTAAAATTGTTAAATTTGGTGTTAAATCCGGTCATCTAAATAGCCCAAGTCTTGCAGGTTTTGTAGCAGAACAAAATTAAATATCTACGGGTTAAACTTCAGGCTGGCTGGGCTGCTAAAAGCTGTATAAATATGCAAGGCTTATGCGAAGGAAAGTGCTCTGCTCGTCAAACGAGGGAGTGATTACGTGGCAGGGCAGTAGGAGTTCTCTTGGAAACAGGGGAAATGATCAGCGTACCAGGACCGAATGCAAAGGTCGATCTGCTGAATACAAATAAAGTATTGAGCACCAGGTTCTGCCTCACGGAGCTGGCGCTTTTGGAACCGCTGTGATAAATGCACTGATAAATTTGAGGGAATGAGTGCTATTGCAAAAGCCTGATGGAGGCTAGAAAGTGTCCAGCTCGTAGGAATTGCATTGCTTGGTCAGGCACAATGAAATTAAATAGAATTTGCTTTAGTGAAATTGCATCAAGGATGATTAAAGGTGCTGCTGGGAGAAGGTGGTGATCACCTTTCCCTGAAGCCACTTCAGTGACTCCATCGCTTACTCCTTATGTCTGTTTTGGATTTTTTTCCTCTGCTTTTGAGCCTCCTCGCCCTTTCCCGTTCCCTTCCACCCTTGCGTTGTCCCCTGCTCTGAGCCTGGAGGTCCCACCAGGGCTGCTTCAAAGAGCGGGATCTCCTCAGAAGCCACTTACCAGCACCGTTCCTTGGGACCATGAGGGTTTGCCCAAATACACCAGGTCCTGTGCTTCCCCTTTACCAATACACAGCATTCGTCCCTCCCCTGTTCTCTGATAATTGCATTTTAGGTCAAGATTCAGCCTTTTAGCTTTGCTTTTCAAAAAGCTCATGCATGGAGAGTGGTGCCATGTTTCCTTCTTGCCTCAGTGAGACCGAGATGTGCGGGTTGGAGCTGCTCTCTGCTCCATCCATAGCTCTGCTCTTCGCATATGCTGTTGGGATACAAGTTTCTATCTCCTTTCCAGCTAAGTCATTGAGCTGTCTCTGATCCACCCCTGATGTGGTACCACGGGCTTTCCACCTCTGTGAGTCAACTGCTCTTGGGATGTTTTCTTGATGCAAGGAGTCCAAATCAAACTCCGTGTGTTACCAAGAGGAGATGGTATCTCATCACTTTTTTGTTTGCGTTTTATATTTAAATGATCTTCTGGCAACACGAATCTAAAAAAAAGAGTCACTTTGAAATTCCTGTAAGAACCTCTTGGAACTATAAATGCCCCCTGTTTGCTCACATAGAATCATAGAATGGTTTGGGTTGGAAGGGACCTTAAAGATCATCCAGTTCCAACCCCCCTGCCCTGGGCAGGGACACCTCCCACCAAACCGGGTTGCTCAAAACCTCGACCAACCCTGGCCTTGAACACTTCCAGGGATGGGGCAACCACAGCTTCTCTAGGCAACCTCTTCCAGTGTCTCACCACCCACACAGGAAGAATTTCTTTCTTGTGTCCATTCTAAATCTCCCCTCTTTCAGTTTAAAACCGTTTCCCCTCATCCTGTCACTCCACTCCCTCATCAAGAGTCCCTCCCCATCTCTCCTGCAGCCCCCTTTAGGTACTGGAAGGCTGCTAGGTGTATATTTTAGTGAACAATTTGGCATTTTACCTCTTTTGCTGCTGTTTAATAGTAGACTGAGAGGTGTAAGGAATATTTTTCCTGATTATGGTTGTTGGAGCAGTGCATATGCAGAGCTATATTCGGTCATTTATTCCCTCTTCGTTTTTGTAACAATTGTAGCATGAACTAATTATTTTCTCAGCTTGAGGTGTAGTGGAGTTGCCTTTGATAACTGTTTATTTTAGAGACGCTTCTTTGAAGCAGTGACTGAAGCTTGGACTTGGCTTCTTCTGCTCTGCTCCCTTCAAAGGCACTGGGATGATCAGGAGCTTTGCTGGGGGAGAAAAGGTTGGGCAGTAGGTTGGTAGACCACCTTCACCCATATATGAATATCCAGGTGAAAAGTAAACATTGCCATCTGTGGGATTGTCTTCTCTGTGCTGGTGTCCCTTGTATTGCCCAGATGACAGCAGGAGTAGCCAAATGAATCCACGTGGCTGGGAGAAGGTGGAGAGAGAGAGGAGCAGAGATGGTTCATCAAAGAAGTCAACACACCATTGGGTTTCAGCCATTTCTCTTTGCTTATCTGTGTGGCCAGCAGGTTGAGGAAGGTGATTCTACCCCTCTGCTCTTGTGGGAGCCCAGATGGAGTACTGTGTCCAGCTCTGGAGTCCTCAACACAGGAAGGACATGGACCTGTTGGAATGGGTCCAGCGGAGGGCCACTAAAATGATCAGGGGGCTGGAGCACCTCTGCTGTGAAGACAGGCTGAGAGAGCTGGGATTGTTCATCCTGGAGAAGAGAAGACGCTGGGGGGACCTCATAACAGCCTTCCAGTGCCTGAATGGGGCTACAGGAGAGATGGAGAGAGACTCTTGATCAGGGAGTGGAGTGATAGGATGAGGGATAATGGTTTTAAACTGAAAGAGGGGAGATTTAAATTAGTTACTAGAAAGAAATTCTTTCCTGTGCGGGTCGTGAGACACTGGAAGAGGTTGCTCAGAGAAGTTGTGGCTGCCCCATCCCTGGAGATGTTCAAGGCCAGGCTGGATGGAGCTTTGAGCAGCCTGGTCTGGTGGGAGGTGTCCCCGCCCAGGGCAGGGGGCATGGAACTGGATGATCTTTAAGGTCCCTTCCAACTCGAACCATTCTATGATTCTATGATCCTGGGAATTGAAGCCACCGATTGCCATTGACTCCCTTCCAAAGGATTTACTGTTGGCCAATACCAAGGAACCTCCAGGACACCAGAGAGCTGGAAACGTACACTGAAATGAAGCCATATTATTAATAAAAATAAGAAAAGAGTTCCAGTTTCCTACAGGTTTAAATTGGTTCAGTAAATTTGACACCGCGTTTAGCTTCTGAGGTGATAATGCATCAGATTACACTCTGTGGTTATTTTTCGTGGCCTGTCAGTAAAATGGAAACTAATATTCTATATTGGCATCTCAGAAGATGTTTCGTCAGAGGGTTAAGCTTTCAGTGAGGATTTAAAGGCCGTGAGCGTAAATGTGACCGTTCTGTGTATTTCTCAATTCGGACAGACTGCTTCTATTATAGAGAAAATGTTAACAACTTAATATTTGGATTAGAGTTATAGATGGCAGCATTTTCGAACATAAATAGATGCTCTGTATGGCAAAAAAAAACAAAAAAAAGAATTGAAATAGCACTTGAAAGAGTTCATTATCTTCATATTTCCGTAACTTCATTAGTTCCCTGACTTAGTGCTCAAGCGGTGATTGCTGGTTGCTTTGTATGGACACAAAGGGGCAGTTTTTGCCTTGAAAAGCTCAGTCTTGGGGCATCAGATGTAGGATTTGATAATGCAGGGAGCAGTAAACGATGACCAATTCTGTACAGTTTTAACTGTAACAGCTGGTTAAAAAAATTTGCAGGCTATTTAACAGAAAATGAGGTTCTTGATTACACTAATACTTTTCTTGAAAGGGATTTTGGTTTCTGTAGAAAACTGTCTTTTTGTGGTAAACCAGAAAACTTTTTTTTTTTTTTGTTGTAGAGAAGAGTTCTTCACATGAAACCATTTTCTGATCAGTTTTAAAATACAAAGATAGCAAAGACCACTTAGAGTTTTTTTCTCATCACTCCTACGGAAACTAAATGCTAAACTGTCAGTGTTACGTGAAGTTTACTGAAAGCAGGAAGGTCCATGCTTTTTTATCCTTTGCCTGTACCCCAGAAGAGGAAGAAAATAATATAAAATATAAATACCAGGCTATTTTTGCCTCCAAGGTTGTTAGTGAGAGCTGTAGCTGCTTTGATGCTTTCCTGTCTTCTCTCCTCTGAAATTGTGCTTATGGGTCCCACTTGCAGCAGCCTAAAACATTTTAAAATGTGTGGGACGAGAGGAGGGGAAGCAGGAGGAGGTTGCATTGGCTTTTTCCTGGAAAAAAAATGACATTTTTGACAAATGTTGATACAGCAAAAGCTTTTCAAGGGAGAAACCAGGGTTTCATTTTGGTTACACTGCATGGAATTTACACTGGGTCAACTCGTGTGCGTTCTCCTCCTGGTTCCCTGGGTGGACTTTGGTTTCTTCACCCAATGACTGTGCCCTTTCATTAAGCCGTGCAGCCTGAAACAGTCTGGTTGGAAAACCGAGTGTGTAGAGGGCAGCAAGGAGGGGGAAAAAGCAGGCATGGAATTGCGGTGCCCGTGAGATACCGTGATGGTGACTCTAGAAGAGCATGTTGGGATTTTATCTTTTAGATAAAACCCAACGTCGTGGTCCCAGTAATACTTTCTAGTAGCACTTAGTGTTTGCTAAATTGCTCTCTTGCCCATTAAACTTCCTTTACCGTATCTGCGATGTCAGGATTTCCTCGGGTTAAAGCAAAACAAGTGTCAGAAGGCACTTCATTAATATAATGATGGGTCTCTTTGGGTTGTCCTATAAATACATCTCGCTGCAATACCAGGTATCATTCATCTTATTTGTCACTCTAATACCAGGTCTCGTTCCCAGTTTCTACTGGAGCAGCTCTTACTGGTCAACTTGTGTAGCAAATCAGTGGCCAGGCTCTTATTAGCACGTGAGATTTCTTGATTCCTGGCCTCTTACCTGACCTTTAAGAGCATGATAATTTTGAAATAATTGGTGTTTTTGTTAGGGTTTTTAATGAAAAGAATAATATTTGCATATTTTTCATTTTGGCAGTCATCTCTGCAGAGGTCCCAGCCCAAACAAGCAAAGTCAGAGTTATAATAGATGAATAAACAACTTTGTTGATGTTCTTGGTTATTGGCAGTTGCCATAGCAATAGCCTGCCACGGATTCCCGGATAATGGCTCTGGTACGTGGCTGTTCACCACATCCAGCAGATCGGAGGTGCATCCTCCCTGGTCATGGAGATGCTAAAAATATCTTAGCTACACATACACCATAAAATTGGGGTTTCATGCTACTTAAAACGGTAAGTTATGTGTCCATCTGGCTTTTGGGGTTTTTTTCGGAAGCAGTACAAAGTGTGAATCAATTCCCAGAAGTTTCTCCAGTGGGATAACTCCCAAGTGAAGGGTTTTTTTTTGTTGCAGCATCCCTGGGCTTGGCCTGGCTGGTGCCAAAGCGATGCAACTGTGTGACTGTGGTGGAGGAATCCCATTTCACAGTGGATTTTAAAGACCATAAAACTTTATTTGAAGGGCAGAAGCAGAACACTTGGAATGCATTTCCCTATTCTTCACCCCAAAATCTCAACTCCGTGATGACACGGGGTGGCTGCTTCTTTCTGGCTCTCAGCAGTGGCTTTTCCCAGGTTTTCAGGTAGGAAGGTGTAGCCCTCCGGGTCTTCACCTCCAGCCTAATGGGAATTGGTTGACGGTTGGACAAGATGATCTTTAAGGTCCCTTCCAACCTAGAAGATTCTGTGATTCTGTGATTCTGTGAATGTGGTTTTTGGAGTGCTCAGCTCATCAAAATTTGACCCAGCCATGTTTATGTCAATGTGTGATCTCGTACACGCGTGAGGACATTTCAGACACAGCCAGTGCCTTCTTTTGAATCTCCCATCACTCCTACACATAAACTGTGCCCTGTCTGAACGGCTGATCAATAGCAGGTCGGTCCCTTCCCCTCTTCCAGAGGAAATTCAATGGAAAAATTGATTATTAACACAATGGGGTAGAAATAGGAGGACAGAAAAGGCAGGAAATCAGGCTTGGGTTTTTGGTAGCTGTTTTAATTTGGCTACATCTATATCATAAAGTGTCCACAAATTAAACGATGTGCTTTGGTTCTAACATGAATATGGATTTTTTTCTACTGAACTCCGCATGCATGGGAAATCTGGGTTTGGCTGTGGAAGAGCAAAACATTTTGGGATGGAAGACAGGGATGTGCTGCTTGTATGTTGAAATATATATTAAAAAAACCCCAACACCCAGAAAAACACTTTCAGCTACAAAGTGTATTTTCAGGCCTTCATGTGATTGCTTGACTATAATCTCATTAACTTTTCTTTTAATTGAATATGGAGGCAGACTTGAGCTCTGAAATTTTGAATGTTTTAACAAAAATAATCAAAATTGCTCCTGTTGAGGGATTTAATTCAGGATCCTCTTTACCAGTGTATGGGAATATTCACAGTGACTAATACAGGCTAATGCAGATATCTGTGTTGTTTGACTCACGATTACAAATGGGAATCAAAGATTCCTATAAAGCCATTGACCAGAGAGATGGGGAAGATGATTCAACACGTTGAATATCTAAAGGAAATGTCCAAAAAAAATTACGCAAATATCTCTGATTCTCCCCACCCTGTTCTTCCAACGGAGATTTCTATTAATCCATTAGGAAAAAAAAAAAAAAAAAGGTGGTTTCCTCCTTTGTTCCACAGATTGCTTTGGCCTTAAATTCAACGCAATCTACAAAAATGCAATTCTTTTCAGTTTTTATTTTTAATGTGGCTCTTCATTGGGAAATTGAAGAACCGGGGATTAAAAAAAAAGCCCGTAATGTGAATTAAATGCGGCGGGTGGAGGGTGAGTGTTTGTGTTACGGCAACAGTATCACAGGTTCATTTCCTTTGTATATCTTACTGCTGGGTTTTGCAAACTGGGATGGGCTTTTTCCAGCTTTTTCTGTATACTTTGCCTGCTGCTTTTGTTTCCCGAGATGTAAATTGAAAGGGATGACATTTCCACGCAAAGGGGACGAAATGTTTATTTTAAGAAGGCACAAGTAACCCGTTAAGATAGAACTTGTTGAATCCTCCGTGCCAGACTGGCTTCGTTTAGAAGATGAATGTGGATTTGAAAAGGACCCTGGCGAAGTAATTGGGCTTTACGGCTCGCTCCTATTACCCAAATCTCTGCTTCCGCTCCTCTCTTCTGTCTTTTAAGCCTGCAGTAGCAATGGTTAAGGAAAAAAAAAAAAATACAATTTTGCAGCCTCGGTGCATGGGGTGAGATATTTTCATGGTTTATGTAGCGTTTCTAAACATGGGCTGAGCCTTCCCCTCCGTCCCCTCCCCAGAAAGAAGAATGAAAGGAAATAAGCACCCAAAAACCTCCGTAAAAGTGGAAAGAAGTAAAATGAGCCAAACTTCACGATGAGTTTTGGTTAGAGTTTTATTTTTGCCCCCCCGCCAGGCCGATGTTGTGGCTAATGTAGATAGAGATGGAGCGGGAGATGTGCCGAGGTTCTGGGTGGGTCGGGATGGGGATGCTGGAGGACACGGCTGCCACCCGTGCCTTCGGTCCCCGGGGCACAGCAAGGGACCGAAACCGACATGATCACGTTTTCAGCTTGGGTGGAAGAGAAAATTGGTCATTTTAAAACAGGCTGTGCCCTCCTTTTCGTCGTGCCTTCATTCTCTGCCGAAGTTGTACAGATGTAGGGAGGGAAGAATATCTTCCTGCCGCCTTTCCAGCGGCATTTTTATACCCGCCCTTCACCGTAAATTCGAAAAGCAATAAAAGAAGGGAAAGGGATGGCTGGAAAGGGATGGTGGAAGGATCAGCTGAGCTGTAGCAGTCACTTCCCGAGGTTACCCGACCTTGCATATATTATTTTCTTTTTGTCTTAACTGTTGCATATATATCTGTAAACAATGTGCTGTTAGAAAAATCAGAAGTGGGAATTAAAGACTGTGCTCCAGGATGGTAGGGTAACGCTGGGAGTTTCTCGTGTAACTTTGCAGAGAGGTCCTGCTTCCCCCTGATCTGTTATTGGGCATTTAGAGATGGAAGATTTGCAGTCCTTTTTTCTGGCATATTTTTTAAATCCTGGTACGCTTCTTGCACTCTACTTTCCCCGTTCAGGTTTCTATATTTTTAAATGTTATGTGTACGGACGAGGGTTCATAAATATATATGTTCCTTGACGGTTTCAGCTCATGCATGCCTATATGAATATATATATATATCCCTCGATGGAGTTTCAGTTCTGCTGCAGACGCGATGGGTTTCTCCCTCTTTATCAGTGGCACCATTAGTGGAGATAGAAATGGAAACTTTTTCAACTAAAACCAGCTGGGATATCATTGATCAAGATACAGCCTAACCCAGGAAAATGGGGTGTAAGTAGTAATTGGAGCTGTAATACAGTTTAAATGACGTTTTTTCTTGCTGTTTGTTTTTAAGATATTTCATGACCTATTCATTCGTTCATTCTCTCTCCCCCTTTTTCCCTTAAAAATATAAGTTTCTCAAAGCTAAAGATAAAGAGGGTTTATGGGCTGCTTAAACAACAGATGGAAAAGCTATCGTTTTGTTCTTTCAGAAAATATTTAATAATATATTAGAAGTTTACAGAAGGCGAAGTATGAACCTAAGGAGTTTTCAAATCAGTGACATCTTTTCCCTTTAATATATTATACTTAACATTGCTGTTTAAAAGCATGGAATGAGACTTCACAGGTTTGGGTTGGTTGGGTTTGTTTTGTTGTGGTTTTTTTTTTTTTAAAAAAAGGCTTCCCAAGACACTGGATTTACATTTTAAAAAGAAAACATGTTACAAAGAGCCTGCCGGTAACTGTAGGGAAACGAGCATTTGATGCTGGGTTTCAAAGGGAAGAGATGAAGTGGCGAGCGAGTCCTGTGGCATTTGCCACGTGTGCGGATTCAAGCAAGAAGTCAAAAAGACGCAGATAAAATATGGTCAGGGCACTGGCTTTGTAGCTTCTGTTCTGATGACAAAGATCTAATTTGGAATTATTTTGACAAATTAGGAATGAAGTTGACACCAGCAAGGATTTTCCCCTTAAATTTAGAGTGCCAGGCAGGCAAAACGACTTGCCTTGACTATCTTCTTTTCAATACTTATTCTCCATAACTAAGTTCCGGAGTCAGCTCCGGAAACTAATTTACTTTCCTTTCTAAAACGCATTTTAAAGACAAAACCTAAACTGTATTAAATATTTACATGTCATCAGTCACCGTAATTACCATAATGTTTATATTCCGTTTGCAGAGATGGAGGGAGGTGGTCATGCAACATCAAGAGGCAGCTGATATTTAGGAGACAACTTCTATCCTAGCGTGATCGCTGGGAGAATACTTTGAGGCAAGGAAATACTTTTTTCCAATCAAATGCGTTTTATTAGAAGATTCAATCATCGATCCTGCCTTGCAGTCCTCCTGCCTCACTTGGCTGCCAGGACGTTATTAATTTTTACTACAGGTTAGCCCAGATACAGTGCAGATTTTCCCAATTTCTTCCTTCTAATTCTTTCTGTTCTCTCCCTCATTCCAAGTGCTTCTTCCCAGCATGTATCCATCGTTTTATACTCTTTTTTTTTTTTGTAGGAAGGTGATATTAAAACACTATTATAGCAGCTCCCAGTAAATGTGGAGTCTGTGTGCATTGATTACATGGGATTGGTTATTATAGATATATATATACACACAAAAATAGTTGTTGGGACATCTTTGGCCAGTTGACCTCGCTGCTGATTGGTCTGCGTTGGATTTCTAGTATGAAAAGGTTCGTAACAAATTCAGCAAATTGCTTTTTTATTAATTCACAGAATCACAGAATCTTCTAGGTTGGAAGGGACCTTAAAGATCTGGAAATTAAGGAAAAGTTCTCGCCTTTCTTACTCAAATTTTGAAAGATCCTCTGCAGTTCCTGCTGAAGAACACACCAAAGCCACATCCATTCCTAGGTTCTGTGTATCGTGATAATACATTACTCCATTATTATAATTATAAATTATTAGGAAGGGGCATGGAGCACCAAATTTTAGCTTGTGTAATTCACAATATATCAGACTTAATATTGATGTACAAAAAAGGTGTTTTCTTTTAAGCAGAAAAAAAAAAATGTAGCAATCCCCAGAAGTGCTTCTTTTAGAAAAAAATTTAGAAGAATTTTGACAGTAATATCTTGGCTATAAAGAGACAGAAGGAAATTGTAAACATCCGAATCGTTATTTGTTAAAGCTGAATTATAGTCTTTATTTCTAAATACACATGCACACATACACATCAGAGTTCTGCTTTGGCTTTTAGCTTTACCCACAAAAAATGCATTATTCTCACATCAGGTCAGGAAAACTCTTATGTAGGTATTTTTTACGTGCTCATTTTCGGACATAAATCGCTCAGTGTCTTGATTTTGTGCTGAGGGAATCCCAAAGCATCTGAAAAGTCACTCCTGGTTAAGGCCACGTGAAGATACAAGAGCCGTATCTCTTGTAAAAGGTAACAGGTAGATGTTTCACAGCCCTTTGCCTAAACTTCGTCCTCCCACACGATGGCACGAAGGACTTGTTTTTATACACCCTTGTGCTGTGAAAATCCCAATAACAGATTTAACAGCTGAGCAGAGTAAAAAACCTTGATTATCTTTTGCCTTATTTACAGTCCCCTTCGCTCCTACGGAGATGCATCAAGCTCCACGGCAGTTGTTTTAAAAGGTTGAAGAGCAGGTTGGAAATCCCATTGGGATTCCACACAAGGGTCTCTAAGCGCTCCACGTCTGCAAAAAATAAAATTAAACATTTAATAAACAATTAAACATTAGGATTGTGGAGGTAGCACTTATTCCTTGGTGCTTGTACCGTGAGTTGCCGTTTCTTCTCCCTACATTGATGCAAAGAATTAAGATATTTTGGCCATAAGACAGACAGAGGCATGAGAACAAATAATTGGCATTTTCAAGTATCTCCAGGATCGTGTAATATTGTTTTTTTATTTTCTCATCATTCAGGAGAGTTGTTTATTTGATTATTATTTTTTTTGACAGTGGCGGTTAGAATAAACGTGCTACTGTTTCAAAAAGCATAATAATGCATTGTTTTTATGGGGAAGCAGAGCTCCAGAGGAAATGATGGTTTGATTTTTTGCATATTTTCTGCAGTAAACATTTTTGGCATTCCTCTTTTTTTTTTTTTTTTGGAATACTTTATTTTTCCTGCTTGGTTTAATGCAGCGTAACCTCCTCTAAATTTAGTGGGAAGTGTAAAAGTATGTAATGCTTTTTCTGTGGTTAGAAAATACATGTAGCATTAAGTTATTAAAGCTTGACTTTAAACTATGTCTTGGGCTAATGATTTTACAGTATAATTGCTTTAGTTAATTTGAAGGCAGGTATACATACAGCTTATTCCGTTTTGGCACTATAAAGTTTGCCATTGGTATTATACCTCATTTTTTATATGATTTACATAATTTGTGAAACAGATTTAATATTTTGTGTGTGAGCTAATTAGTTTCTGGTTTAGAGCCTTCATCCTATGTTCATTGGGTCCTGAACACCTTTTACAGTAGCACAGAAGGTCGTTGTGGGATCTAAATTCTTTGTAGAGCAATCAATCCCCTTTTAATAAAATAAGTTGCATAATTTTTTTAACGTAATTAAATTGGGTTACACGGAATTGTTTTCAGCTGTAAATTTGCAGAATTGGAAGAAATATGGTAGCCACGTGTTAATTACTGCGCTGGGCTCTTTCCCTCGTTACGGTGTGGTTGGAGATTCCTGGACTTTTGATGAGCGCAATTTTATACACCCCTCTGAGGAGCTCTTTAAGGGGGGTCCAACTTTTCCTGGTAGAGGGGGGCAGGAAAAAGAACGGGAACATTTCCAGTAGAATTCTCGGGCAGGTGACGAGGAGGTTTGGTGGCTGAAATAAACGTCCCTTTTGCCAGAGACCCGGAGCCCCTCCGGTGCACAATAAGCATCTTACAGTCACGTCACACGCCAGCCCCCTACCACCACGCCACCCCCCCCCCAAAAAAAAAAGCTCTTTTCCTCTGGTATGTGATTCCTACACGAGGGCACACGCTGGCTGTTTTCCTCTCAAAGGAATTGTTTTCTTGGCTGCCGCCATCCAGTGTTTCACAGCCCTGAGCAGCTCCAACGGCTCCTGCCTTATTAGGAGTCTAAACAGTCTCCTGTGTCCTTTGTGTCAAAATGAGTGAAAGCTTTGGAAATCATTTTGGGATTCGTGGAGCAGGAAAAAGAGTTGCTCGGAAGAGTCAGAAAGGCTACTTCACAAGTTTAAAAAGGGCAGTAAACTTCTGAAAGTTTTTTGCCTCCATTCTTTGTGCGAACTCAAAATCTTAATTCATTCCGATTATTTCCGTGCACAAATTATTTCTAATTTGGATTTTACGTGTCTGCTTCTACCTCTCTTCTTACCTGCGTGGTTCGCACATGCGTGCTCGTGCTTTTTTTTTTTTTTTTCTGGGTAAAATGCTTGCACTTAGTACAGAGATAAATTAAAGTTAATGAGACAGAACCAGAACACGGTGCAGGTATTTCCCTTCCTTCTCTTTGGGTGCCGTTAGGAACCGGTTCTGGGATTATTTTTTATTTTTTTTTTAAAAAAGAAATAATAAAAAATGCCATCAGCCACAAGGCGAGTCTCTATCTGGTGGGACGGTTACTGGGTATAACCCTGGATCTGCTTAAATGCATTTTGGGTCAGAAGCAAATACTGGCAGTTTCCTTCGTGCTCTTTGTGAACGTGCATCTGATTTCATTTAACAGGGCACATGAAGCCTCTTGCACAGACACTGCCATAGAGGTTTTTTTGATTATTTCTAACAACCTTGAATGAGGTTGTGGGTTTTCTGGCGTGTTTACCTATAGACATAACTATAAAAAAAAAAAATAAAAATTACTTTTTCTGATCGTATTTGCAGCCATTCTCGCTCAGCATAGAGTCGTTAGACCTTTGCGATACAATTATACCAGTGCAAGCCTTTAAGGCATTTATTTCAGAGTGGGAATACTGTTTCTCCTACTTTAAACAATTAGATGAAGTCTAATCTCACTTTCTTCCCGTGGAATGCCACACTTTTATTGCTATCATTTATCAGTTGCGAGATGTAAATAAGACGTAAGCTTAGGAGCCTGGCTCAAATAAAACCAGATTGTATTGATTCTGGTGCAGTACAGAATGAAACGGGAAATCATCCGACATCCACTCGGCGTTCATCAGAGCGATTTTTAAAGAATAAAGGCTGAATACATACAATATAAATTCCTTATCTTGTTTACTTGATGTACGCGCGCAGTTCCAAAGTCAGAAACCTGATAAAAATCGCAGCTAATTGTGTGAGAGAGCGCCTGCTATTCTCATTATGGCTTTAAAACGGGAGATGCCGTGGCTTGGGCTAAAAGCAGCTTGGAAGTACGGCGGAAACTTTGGGGATGCGCTGACAATTTATTGATGGACGCCTAAAAACAGGGGAGGGGAAAAAAAAACCCACCGAAACTTTCACGTCGCTGACAGCAAATGAAAGGGAGTGAAAAACTGAGGTTTTGTCCATGCAGCAAGTTAATGATTTTCTTTCCTTTTTTTTTTTTTTTTTTTAAAAAAAAAAAAAAAAAGACTTTCCCCATCCCCCTGCCACTGCTGGGGAGACAAGACGGCTGCTGATTTCTTAAAGCCTTAAAGTTAGCTGACCTCCCAGCTGAACCCGACTTTAATGTAAACATTTTCTTGAGATGGTTCGTAGCCGGGCCAGCAAATCTGGAGAATATTAGTGGCGCTGTGTTTGCGGGAAGCAGGAATCCCTTGGTAATTCTCGGGAGCTCTTTTCCAGGCCCAGGCGGCCCGAGACACAGTTGTGTTTTCAGTTTTGCAGGGTTCGTTGGTAATGCCCTGTGTATCTTTTTAAAATGTAATTAGTAAAACACATAATTAGTTTTCGCTTTGAAGTCGAGGTTTTTTTCTGACTTGCTTTCGCTCCGTTAAAACTCCTTTATCTTCCCCCCCACCGTAGGTAAATAATACGATAGCTTAATAATCGTGTTGCTTTAGCCGTCAACGTTTTGGCGTTGGGAGAGGAATCTAAACAGGAGAGAGAAATTAGAGCAGGGCTTCCTCCGGATCGCCCCTCTTTGCAAGAATATTAAGTTCCTTTTAATGCTTCGCGCTTAAGCGAAACGCTCGGCTGCTGACTCAACCCCCTTATTTTAAAGGCAAGTTTTTTAAGTTTGTTTGGGTCTGTTACCCCTTTTCAGGGTCTTCTCATTCTATATAATGTGAACTGACCACAGCGAGTATTTTGCAGGTAGATATTTCGGGCTGAATTTCTAAATTTTCTGTATCTCCATGCTTTTTTTTTTTCATTTTTTTAAAGATTTTTTTAATGTCGTGTTTATCAGAAGCTTGAGCAGCTGTTGAAATGCCGAAAGGGGATATAATACTTAGCACTTATTTCTTGCTTTTCAACTTCAAAGCACCTTTCACACGTTAATTGCTCTCCCCAAGGTCCCAGTCTGCCCAGTACTTGCAGCCTGCCCGGGGTGGGTGCGCTGGTGGGCAAGAGTCCAACCAGGAGTCAGTCACTTGTCCTTATTACACTGTGGCACATCCTCTGTTGTTGTATTACGCTGGCTATAAAAACCTTAATTTTACTGGCACAAAAAAGCACCTTTCCCCGTAAGAAACCTGTGCCCGTGATGGGCAAGTTGGTTGCTGTCACTGCGAGGTGCATGTTAATCAGTACTCCAAAAACTGGGCTCAATCTGTTGACCCATTAAATAAAAAAAAAACTTGATAGAATAGAGAGATTGATGGAAAGAAGCCCTGTGTGTAGCTGATTTATTTTTTTTTCCTATGCAAAACAAGAAAAAAAAAAACCCAGCAAAATTGCTTTTTCGATTGAGAAGAAAATCTTACAATTCTTCTCTTGAGGAATATCTGAAAACCAGTTTTCCCTTTCAGCGCAGGGCCGCAGCGATGGCAAACTCCATTTAGATCTTTCGTGTAAATTATTGAGCAAACTTGCAGAAAGGAAGGGCGGGGGGAAAAAAAGCTGAAGCCTGATGTTTTCCGCCTTTTTTTTTTTTAATTTATTTTAATTTCTGCAGTATGTCCCGTTGCCCTCTTGATCAAAACTCCCACAAATTGCACTAAACCAGTTCTTTTGCAGAACGTTACCAGTATTTGCTGCTTTTCCCAGATGAGTTCCATCAATTAATCCTTCTTTCCCTGCCCTTCTGCCCCAGATTTCTGTAGCCATTGTCTGTCCCGTACGTTTTCTGGAGCTAGGATTCTCTTCGTTTATCCTTTTTGTAGGTTTTCGGGTGCTTTGAACACGCTGGACACTAGTTGGAGCGTGTGCGACTTCCTGAAATATAAATAATAATGTAAAGGGTTTAGGTTATTGTGTAACAATGTGATTGACGTTTCTCAAAGTATTTTTTTTTTTTAGGGTTTGATCACAGATATGTTTAATTGCTGTTAAAATTGGCTGTTGTGTACGTTCGTTGTCACGGCTTGTTTAATACCTCATGTTTGCAGTTGTCCTAGTTTTACCATCTTGAAAGATGGTTTCTATTTAGTTCCCTTAATGTTTTCCATGGTTTGTTTGAAAACCCACAAATTTAGCTGAAGTGTTTGTTTTTTTACTTAAGAATGTTAACTTTAGAAATAAAATATTTCCTGTTTATCAGCAAAAGTGTTTCTTCCCACTTGCTGGCTTGATTTCGAAGATGGATTTTTTATTTCCTTCTCTTACACCGCCTTCCTTTCTTGTGCTAAACGTAATAAACCCTGAGCGATGATAAAGCTTATTTAACCCAAATATACCTGCCTCACCTCAAATAAATACAAAATAAATTGAGCAAAAGAAAGAGATAATATTTTTGAATCAGTACACAAACATCGCTCTCTGTAAGATATTCATTGTACGGCAATAAATGGGGAAAATATATTGAATTTATGCACACATGATTGACTTTTCATACAGCGAACCCAGGTTAAACATCTTGAATATGGAATATGAATAGAGCTAACATTTTCATATGAAGCAATAATGAAAATGAACAGAGCTCCATTTCGAACTGATAGCAAAGAACATTTGATACTCCAAGGCATAAAATGTGTTTAGTACTTGGGTTTTTGTTAAGGCTGACAGAAGCCAGGAAATGGGACGGTACAACGGCCGCATAAAGGCTTCTTCTGTACCCGATGACAGGCTGGAGGATGTAACCGGGTAAAAACAATAACGCCGCCCGACCGCTCGGCGTTCCCCGCGGTAAGAGGAGAAGGTATTCAGGGCTGCGGGTCCTCAATGGCTCTCGCCTCGCAAAAAAACACCCCCCTCCCCATCCTTGGGACATGGGTTTTGTTCCCGGGGCCGAGCCTGGCGCCAGGCTGCAGGGAGAGGGGCGGGAGGCAAAGGCAGAGCTTTTCCGTGGGTCTTACAGGGCGGACAATGCCCTGTGATTTCTATTTCTTTCTTTTTTTATCTTGTCCTGTAATAGCCCTGGATGAAACGGGTTTCAGTCCAGGTGATGGGAAGGATATCCCGGTGCTCTCCTGTTTTATCGAGGTGCATACGGGTCTTGCAACCAGCTGCAGTTTAAAAGGACTGGAATTACTCGCTCTGGGTTCCGAATCACGATGGTCCTTTCTTCTCCCCCAGCATCTTCTCGTCGACCCGCTCCAACAGAGGATAACGAGCCTGTATGTTCGGGATTTCCTTCCTGCGGTGATTTCAGTCCCTGATGAGCTTTACTTGTGCGTGTTACCGTTTGACAGGCAGAAAAATCAGAAGTCAAAACACGCAGGTCATGCAAAAACCACCCAAAACTTTCTTTATATTCCCTTCCCTGCCCACCCACCCTTTTCACTTCAGCAGAAGCTCAAGTTGCTTTTCTCTTGCAGCCCTATAAACGCGCGTGTTCCCTTAGTTGTAACCCTATAAATGCTCTTGTTTAACAGGGACCGTGTTTGAAGAGTTGACCTCTTCCTTGGTTTAATGTTTTACATTAAGAATTTAAAGGCACCTAAAAACCAACCGAAAGAAAAACTTAGCCCAGCAATTACGGTTTGGTGAGTCTCTCCAGCTCCTACATACACGCAAGGAACCTTTCCTGAAGAGTCACATAAGGGAGGAACATGTCTGAGTAGGGAATGCACAGCCCATATAGCTCTGAAGGAAAGCTCGGCTTCCCTTCAATTAAAATAGGCTCTTAATTGATCCTGCGCTACCCCAGAAAGGGAGCTTTTTGCCTTTTTTCAAGGAGATGGAGACAAAAATAACCCAACAAGGATACCTGTCGGCTTCCAAGCTCTGGGTGTTTTCAGGATGTCTCTGCTGAAAGGGCGATGCCATCCTGCTGCTTCAATCATCATAACGGTGATTTACTGTAACAGCTTAAATATATAGAACTTCCTCTAACTTAACCTGTACTTAAATTCCTTTGGACTGACCTAAAATACCTTGGTGTTGTGTATTTTGAATACAAATGCTGGTTCAAGAGCCGAGAAGTGACCCATTTTACTGTTCTTCAGCATCAGCTTCAGCCAGTGTAAGTCAAAGGTCTTGGATCACTTATCTTGGCGATGACTTTGAAGTGGATCCTCTTAAATGCATTTTTTAACAGGTTTCTCTGCACATCTTGCAAGTCCCTTCTTGCCAAGGGAGAGTCTTAATTCAAGAGCCCTTTGAATTTGCGTCGAACCTTCAGCTGATCCAGCAAGGAGTCTCCTTGTATCATTTCATCTCAGTTTGTTCACGTGTGAAATGGGTGTTTTAACAGCTCGGTGTGATGTAATGCTTCAAAACTGCGTTTAATGCAGTAGTATATCCCGCACATAAATGGGATATTACGTATAGAGAACTTGCTGCTGCGTGGTGGGACAATGATACATTTTCTGGACACAGAGGACATAGAAGGGATGGTTCAGTTGTGGTTTTTGAGTGTTGTGTGAGAGTAAAAACTTCTTAGTTCCACCAAGGAGGATCCTGTACCTCATTTAGAAAGTCCTTTGAGAGCTCCCGCTGACTGCTGGAGCTCTGTTCTCCAAACCAAAGAAATGAGTGAGGAAAAAATGGCAAAGGGAGAAGGCAAATGAAGATTTTTGTCTTCTCGTCTTTAAAATTATCATAATTTGCAGCTGTAAAACTGTTTTGTTGCCTCATCCGACTGGAGCCCTGAGCTCTCCTGGTGCAGCATCAGCCTTGCTGTGCCAATTCCTCGTCTCGGGAGGAAGACCAAGAGCAGTTTTGCAATTAGCGCAGCGGGCCGGGATTTGGAAGATCAGGGTCAGACTTGCTTTGTGACCTTAGGTAGGTCGCTCCCTCCATAAATCAGTATTGTTACAGTAATATTTCCTTTCCTTCATCCTAGGTATGTCTTCCATGTTTGATTTGTAAACTGTTCTGACTGAGGGCTTTTCAGGTGAAGTCTGGGCAGCGTCTCCCATGACGGAGTTCTGTGGGTAGCTGGGGTCTCCAAGATGCTTCTTTAATAAAGGCAGTCATAAATTCAATGCTACTACCATGTTACATCATTCTTTTAAGCATTGAGATGTATGTTAAGCTCAAAAAAAAAGTCAGGAAATACCAGTGGTGAGGTTGGACGTAGAGTCTTAACGTGTCGTTGCACGAGTGTGTTACAATCATGACTTATTTCTCAAGTGCTCGATATCATTTAAATTTGTCTTACTGGGACTCTGTCAGCAGGAAAGGATGCAGCGTGATGATGTGCGCTCAGAGCAGGGATTTTCTAGAGCTTGATTTGGCAAATCTGGGTTTAGAAAGCCATAATTTAGTAGTTTTGTTTGATATTTACATCTAGGCACCTAATATCTAATTTAGTCATCGGTGTGTAGTTCTGTCGGTACTCGTCATTGGGTATATATGGGATTCTTTTCTGCTTTGACTTTGTTCACTTGTAATTAAATATTTCAGAGTCCACGGCGGTGTTGCAGCGGAATTTTAATCAGTGTATGTCATGTCAGTGAACCTACTGCAGAAGCCCAGTACAAGCCATCTGTGTACGCCCAGTTTGTCCAGTACTTCCCAGTTTAGAGCTGACTGTGCCTTTGCAGCCCGGCCGCCGTGCACAGGAAATCCCTGGTCATTCCTGAGCAGACCGAGGAAAAGAAAACAACAGGAACGAGATGCCTTTGCCAGGGCAGGTCATTCAGCCTGCTCTGATCTTTCCCAGTGTTCCCCAGACGTGCTGCTGCAGAAGGGTGGGCAGCAGACTGGTTTCTCTGTTCTGGTAGGACATACACGACCAGCAGATCATCGCTTGGGTTCATCTGCCTGGCCAAAGATCTGTAACTTGACTCAAAACACTTCCAGTCCTTTGAGAGCTGGCTGGCATCTCAGGAGGGGTTTATGTGGAATTTGTTGGATATTTAAAACTAAAAATACAGATCTCAGCCTGGAGAAGAGAAGGCTCTGGGGAAACCTTATAGCAGCCTTTCAGTACCTAAAAGGGGGCTACAGGAGAGATGGGGAAGGACTCTTGATCAGGGAGTGGAGCGATAGGACAAGGGGTTATGGTTTTAAACTGAAAGAGGGGAGATTTGGATTAGATATTAGGAAGAAATTCTTTGCTCTGAGGGTGGTGAGACACTGGAAGAGGTTGCCCAGGGAAGCTGTGGATGCCCCATCCCTGGAGGTGTTCAAGGCCAGGCTGGATGGGGCTTTGAGCAACCTGGTCTGGTGGGAGGTGTCCCTGCCCGTGGCAGGGGGCATGGAACTGGATGATCTTGAAGGTCCCTTCCAACTCTAACCATTCTATGATTCTGTGATATATAAGATTAATTTTGGCTGCACACTAGCAGATTGGTCCGTTTTGTACATGACCAGAGTTGTACCTGGCATCGAAGCTTGCTCGCATGGGGAAGGGAGTTTAGTCCTGTAGTAAAGTCCATGAGTAGAAAATCAAGGTCCAGAAGATGCTGTCCTAGATCCTTTCTGCCGAGTCCTGTTTTGTTCAATTTTGCTTGATTAGGAGTGAGGGTAAAGACCTAAAAGCTCTGACTTATTTAAGTAGGAAACCTCGTTTGTACTTGGGGAAGTAGGACTGATTAATTCACGTACGTGCCTGGTACAACGCAACTTCTTGGAGGTTGGTGTCCCCGTGTTTCAGGTTGCTTTCACAGCCATGTGAATTCTCACTTTCATTATTTTATACTTTAATGCATTTATGTGAGTGGTTTTCACCAAAAACCTCCAAAGCACCATTAAGAGAGGTTGCTGGAGTGGTCTCCATCTCTGCACAGTCACCTGTGGGACAGCAGAACTGCAGTTACTTTTGGGTTTGTTCTACTTTCCTGTGACTTGAACAGGAGTAAGTAATATGGCCTAAACTTATTTTTTGCAAGGTTATGACAGACCAGACCTGATAAATTTTATCATGATAGGGAAAGCTACAACCTGCTAAAAATGGGGATTATAATTAAAATGTGTAGGCACCCTGAGTTATAGCTGTTGTGAGTGTTCCAGCTCTAGTAATAATTGAAGACCCTTTAATAATTTTACATGTTCTTTTCTAGCTTGGCCTTGAGCTTAGGCAGGACTTCAGTTTCAAGATAATTTTCTTGTCTTCAAAAGTTAAATTGCTTTCTTTAATATGAAGCACACAATAAGGAGTGCGATTGAGGAGCCGCGCGACGACTGAACCTGCTCTTTCAGCACGAGCCACCACTTGTGAAGAGCAGCTCCAGAGGAACAAACGCTCTTTTATTATTAGATGATAAATCCCCGATGCCGTATCACTGTTTTGCCTTTCAACTTATTGAACTTTCAAGAGAAGTGCCTCTGTTTATAATATGAACTGCCCGGCAGCATCCAAATATCTGTCACTGTACTATGGACTTGAATTTTTATTCGGTAAAGCGTAGACAGGGTGCTGGGTTGTTAATAACGTGGCTGATCCCTATGACCAGGACATGGCTTAGATCCTGATGAGGAGCTGTAGAATGAGATGTGGGCTTCACCATTTTAATTCCAGAATTTTGATTGCAAGTTAAAACTTCTAATAAGTTTTAATCAAAGGGGCTGGCAAATTATGGCAGGTTCTTCTCAGTGCCTAAGAACTTTAAAATAGTGTTTCTGCTGAAAGCTATTGGGATTGTTATTCCTAGATCACTGAAGCGTTGTTGTGTATATGGCCCTGACTTCAAAAATATCTATGCTGAGGGCAAAACCCCATGTGCTTTAGAAAGTATTGTTTACTACCACATGGAAATACCTAAATAAATAGAAATATCACTAGCATCTGGCTTTATTGAATGCAGAAAGTCTGTTGGAATGAAAGTCAATTTGCATTTCTGCATGGGTGTGTGTTTGGCAAACTACGTTTCATTATTTATTTTATGAGTTTTACTTCACCCTTCTCAGGCTGGAGAGTTGGGCAGAGAGGAACCTGATGTATTTCAATAAAGGCAAGTGTAGGTGCTGCACTTGGGGAGAAATAACCCCCTGCACCGGTACAGGTTGGGGGCTGACCTGCTGGAGAGCAGCTCTGAGGAGAAAGACCTGGGAGTCCTGGTGGACAATAGGATGACCATGAGCCAGCAATGTGCCCTTGTGGCCAAGAAGGCCAATGGCATCCTGGGGTGCATCAAGAAGAGTGTGACCAGCAGGTGGAGGGAGGTCATCCTGCCCCTCTGCTCTGCCCTGGTGAGGTCCCATCTGGAGCACTGTGTCCAGTTCTGGGCTCCCCAGTTCAAGAAGGACAGGGAACTGCTGGAGAGGGTACAGCAGAGGGCTACAAAGATGATGAGGGGCCTGGAGCATCCTCCTTACGAGGAGAGGCTGAGGGACTTGGGTCTTTCAAGCCTGGAGAAGAAAAGGCTGAGAGGGGATCTGATCAATGCTTATAAATACTTAAAGGATGGGTGTCAAGAGAATGGGGCCAGTCTTTTTTCAGTGGTGCCCAGGGATAGGACAATAAGAAATGGGCACAAACTTGAGAAGTTCCACCTAAACATGAAGAGGAACGTCTTGACTTTGAGGGTGGCAGAGCCCTGAAACAGGCTGCCCAGAGAGGTGGTGGAGTCTCCTTCTCTGGAGACATTCAGACCCCACCTGGACAAGTTCCTGTGCAACCTGCTGTGGGCGGATCAGCTTTGGGAAGGGGGTTGGACTAGATGATCTCCAGAGGTCCCTTCCAACCCCATGTGATTCTATGATTCTGAAGTAGGTTCTGCAGTCTCTAAAACTGGAGAAACTGAGGCAAGGCTCTGAATTTATTTTGCAGGCAACTTAGTTTCGAGGCACCTGTGGCCAAGCAAGACAAAAGTTGAAGTTCGCTGGCGGCCAGATCGGTGTCTTCGGTGTAGGGCTACCTGTGACATTTGCTTCCAAATTATTTCCTTTGCCATACCCAGCATGTTTCTACAGCAGGAATCTTTGCTTTCAACACCTCAGTGGGATATTATGCCAAGAAATATTTTTATAATATTGATACTTTAGCCCACGGTATAGTATTTGTTTAATATTTGGTAAGGTCTCAGCTGCAACAACCAACCAGTGAAAATTTCCTTCTCGTGGGAGCTTTCTACCAAGATCTAGCACGTTGTCAAGATTTGGTATTTTATAATGCCAAGAAATGTTGTTAAAAGCCTTTCTAAGCTACCAGGCTTTAAGCGGTGTTTTCTGCTGCAGAGTATCAAATTGATAGTCAACCATAATTTGGTTTCTAAGTTTGTCTGTTGAATGAGTACCAATTTGTATAGATAATATATTGTGTGTTAAAGTGAGTGCTCCGCTTTTGTACGTTCCCTTCCATTAAGAAGATGAGACCTCGGATAAACTGGGGAGTTTCAGATAATGTGGAATCAAATCCGTTCGCAAAGTCGTACTGTAACAAATCAGCACAATGACTATTTTATGTTTGAAATGGAGATGGTGTTTTGAGTGCCTGTAAATGCCTTGTTGGAAAAATCAATTCTGAGCATCCCCTTTCTCCGCGTTTTGATGCATTTTACCTCGAATGTATTTTGACACGGAAAGTTTCAGTCCTCTCACACGCCGGGTTTAACTCTCTTGGCTTTTTTGAAGCTTAAGTCCAGATTTACACCAAGGTAACTAATTGGGAACAGTGTGTACTTTTGAAGGGCACCTTAACCACTGCTTAATTACTGTGTTTGACTGGTAAATCAGCATAAGAAAAGCATGCACGGAAGACTTCTGAAGGAGAAATTCATAGAATCATAGAACTTAATTGAACTTTAACAACGCATCACGCTTTGGGTTTCTTCAAGACATCTCGCTAGACCTCAGACTCCTAGTAATTTTGGACTTCTCCGTGTTTTTTGGCAGACTGACACCGTGTAGAACAGTAATGCTATAGCATCCTGCCCCGTAGCATCGACAGAGCTTGTTTCGTTTGGGGCAAATGAATAAATAAGGCTTCCCGGTAGGTTCAGAGAGCTCAAAGCACTCAGGGAAAAATACTAATAATCCCCATTTGATAGAGGGTGGGAGGAAAGCGCGGACCTTTGTCATGTCAAGCACCACCGAGCTGGTCACTGCCGGAGCGGGACCTTGGAATCTGCTTGAAATGGAAAAGTCGATGGGAGAGAGAGATACGGGAGGGAAGAGGAGGTTTTATGGAGAGATGTAACGTGTACCTTAGTGTGATTTATTTATTTTTCTTTGCTGAGGAATCTGCTGTATTCCACGTTAGATAGTCTTTGCCCTGGGTGCAGTAAGCTTTTTGCATTTTCTGAAGGGCTATATTGGTGGTGTTGTGAAAATGGGACTGTGACCTATTTAGAGGGGTTAGAGTGGGGTACAAATCTCGGCACTAGGAAGAGGTATCATTTTCCAGCTGGGCAGAAAATCGCATTTCTTCTGTAATAGAACACAAGAGCTCATTGAACACCGGGAGTGGAGCGGCCGAGCCGTCGGCGCTCCGCCGGGGGGGATGAAGTCTCCGCTTAAATATTCCATCAGATAGCAGAAATCCTGGGAGTCCGAAGAACAGAATTACTGGCTTCGGCAGATGACCAAAAGGTTCTTTTTTTTTCTTAGGAGAGACTGCTTGGCTGCAGCAGAGGATTGCTTTTAGAGGAGCTGCGAGGTGCTTTCTGTATGTATTTTCCCTGCTAGTTGTCAAGGGCTGAAAATAGAGAGGAAATTATTATATATAAGCATAACCTTGGACTGGCAAGAAGATGACGTTCAGAGATTCATGCACATTTAAATGAGCCTGTTGTAGAAGCAGAAACTTTTAAATCAAAGGCTTCTGTTTGTCAGAAAACCAACCATTTGACCTAAATGTTCAGAAGCTGGGTTAGGGGGATTACCCGAAATTATTAGGGGGGAGACAGTCCAATATTTGCCTTGATAATGTTGCAACTTGGATCAAACAGACCTTTGTAGAAGGAGGCTGTAGCTCCTCTTAGACCTCCTGTTGTGCTCAGGAAAAAAAGCAAAACAAAAAACTTGCAAGCATGCAAGGTCCTGGCGAATGAATACCTCGTGCATCCAAAACTACATCTCTTTTTTTCCATCTGTTCTTACAAATAGGAGATTGCTTCCCCTTCTAAACCTAGACTTCACTGCCTTTCTTCACCTAACACTTAAAGGTGATGGTTTGTTTAAAATTTAAGATTTAAAGAAGCTTGACAAATCGGCACTGTAAGAAGAATATTAACGTGCAAGACTTTGTGAATTGGGGCTACGTCACATCGTTAGGTTTGTGCAGGAGCTCTCGAGTGCATCTCGAGTTATTACATTCCATCATGTGAGATGGGCAAATCTTATCTTGGCCTCACGCTGGCGTCACAGCAGCGAACTTGTTGAATTCCCCTAAGTTATGGAAATACCTCGTGTAGAACCTAAACTCGGTATTACAAGTTTTGACACAACTCCGTTCCCACCAATGGGGAACAATATATTATTTTCTATCCTTCAAAGCTGCTTTTCTGTAGAGATAACATTGGCAAGGATAACTTCCAAGATAGGCGCTCACTCAGCGGAGGAACATTTCTGTATTACTCACAAAGATAAGGCGGTATTAAGAACTTCCTTGGAGTTCTTACCAAAAATCAATTCTATCTTTTCTAGTTCTCCAGAGATAAATCATCCCTCTCCCCATCCTAATCCGCGCTGGGCGGGGGCGGAGGCAAAGAGAAGGATGTGCTACAAAAAGTGGATATTACAATCTCGCCGTCCTTTTGCCATTTCTTTGAAAACTTCAAACTGTACCTTTTCGGAATGGGGCGTCAGCCATAAAGAGATGGTCATTCCCAAATCGGTCATAGCCCCGTGACCAAAGGAGCTAATCTATTGTGAGGAATTAATTACTCTCTCTGCCAGAAGAAACTACTCGTGGGTTGTTTCTGTGGCAGGAGGAACTTGCCTCCCCTAAGCAGAGGATCATACTGCAGATGAGCAAACACCAATATTTCCTATTTTTTAAGACATCTCCCCTAATCCAAGGCATGAGAGATGGGCTTTTTATCCTTCTGACTGTGTAAAACAATATCTGATGAGCCAGTTTACACCTTCTCTTAAGCAAAAGCTAAGCTGGTAGGTTCAGCACTAGATTTCCAAACTCATACTTCTCATTTTCAGCTCTGCCACCGGTATTTTGTGGGACAGTGACCATAGATGAATAGTTTGTTCTTGCTGAGCCCTGTTTGGTTTTTCCTCTTTAAGCTGAGAGCACCGATTCTGTTTGTCTGTGCAAATTCTTTGCCATTGATGGATAAAGAGCCTGTAAAAATACGTGGCTGTGCCCTGAGCAGGTTGTCCTGAAACATCTGGTCTTGGTAACAGAAAATTCCCAAAACGGCGGCTTGGCAAAAATACCGTTCCTGAGCAAGAATAAATTTAGACTTTTATTCTGAACCAGGTATCTTGTGTCTCTAAGCACTGCTATTCTTGAGCAGTCATAGAGCTTATTAATCATATTTCTTATGATAAATGATATTTTTTCCCAGGCTGTCATTCAGCAGGTCTGGTGTATGTCAAGGGGAATATTCTCGCGCGATGGTGTAGTGTATTGAAACTGGAAATAATGTATTTACAGTTTCTCAGGTGTCCTGACTAATATTGCTATCTGTCCTTCCTTCTCCCAGTTCTTTATACTTTTGACCATAACTGTACTTTTTTCTTTTAGAATTTGCAGAAGGCAGAGATGCAAGTGTTGACAACACCTTTCTTAGAGGATTAAAAAGGTGTCCTTGTTCTTGCTCATAAATTTTATGGTTAGATTTCCTTCTCCCTCTGAGACACCTAGATTTTTTAAACAGCTTTCTGTGCAGATAGCTGAGTAAATCTTAGATTTTTGTAGGAAATCTTTAATACCCAGAGCACAAGATATTTATCCCACGGTAGCAGATGTATCTTAGAGACCCATAAAGAATTTATGGCAAAAGGAAGCAAGTAGTTATTGTATTAAAATCCCTAATGCTTTATTTTTCTTGTTACTTCATCCCACAGTTCTAGAGGTCACTTTGATTGAACTTAATGAGTTCCTGGGTGTACACAGAGTCCACCAAGGTTTTGTGTTTGTTTCTCTAGCCCAGAAAGGGTGGAGGAGGGGGAAGAAGCTCAGAAATTAAACAAGAATCTGATGTCTGCCAGGGTCTTATCCAGCACTTGAAAGAAACTCAACTTAAATATTTGGGGATCTGAATTTCTTTGTTAAAGGCTCTTTAGCTCCCTGCAGAAGAAGTGGTGGAAGGTCCTTTTTGTACGTTTCAGTGATATTTCATCTTTGAGAGACATTTCTAGACATTATCTGAAGTTCTTCTCCTGCTTTCTGCCTTTCAACTCGGAGCAGTGACAGTTCTTGGTGGGAGGGAGGGAGGAAAGGGTTTTCCTTCTCCTACAAAATTTAGAAGGTAAATTGAGGAGGGATCTTTGCTGAGTCAAAGATGCCATTCAGGAAAGATAACCAAATCTCCTGCCCCAGTTGGAAAAAGAATCCTCTCTTTGAGTAAGTCTTCTCCTGAGCTTTCTCTGTCCACAGCAAGAGGCTGGATGGTACTCAATGTCCTTAAGAGAAGATGAATAAAGTCCCATCTCACCTGAAAGGGCTCATAGGTCTACTAAAATACAAAGAGCAACCTTAGCAACAGAAATCATGCACGTACACTGTGATATACTGACCTTGAACGTTGTGTTTTCATCATGTGCTTCTCTTTTAAGTCAGAGGGTGGACACCCCCATGTCTGACATACGTGGTATGTGCTGGGGGAAGGTTTATCTGCTGTAACTGTGGGATGCTGCCAAGAGGATTGGTGTGCAATCACACTCTAAGGTAGTCTGTGCTGGACACTGTCAGTGCCTCATGTCCCAAGCTGCTGGTCATTGCAAGGAGTGTAGAATCAGAGAATGGTTTGGGTTGGAAGGGACCTTAAAGATCATCTTGTTCCAACCCTCCTGCTATGGGCAGGGACACCTCCCACCAGACCAGGTTGCTCAAAGCCCCATCCAGCCTGGCCTTGAACACCTCCAGGGATGGGGCAGCCACAGCTTCTCTGGCCAACCTGGGCCAGTGTGTCACCACCCTCACAGCAAAGAATTTCTTCCTAATATCTCATCTAAATCTCCCCTTTCTCAGTTTAAAACTGTTACCCCTCATCCTGTCGCTCCACTCCCTGATCATGAGTTCCTCCCCATCTCTCCTGTAGGTCCCCTTCAGGTACTGGAAGGGGCTTTAGGGTCTCCCCGGAGCCTTCTCTTCTCCAGGTTCACAGCAGTGGTGCTGCTGATCATCTTTGTGGCGCTCCTTTGGACCCGTTCCAACAGGTCCATGTCCTTCTCATGCTGGAACTTTATACTCTTGAGCATTTTATTAGAAACCAGAAAAACCCAGGAGATTGTGAGCTAATTCATCTTGGCTGTAATGCGGTAGGTGGATATATTCTCGTGGTTTGGCACGGTGACACTGAATTCACCATTTAAGCCAGACAATCTATAACTTAGTGACCAAACTGGAATTCTTCAGCTATTCCTGGTTTCTATTATAACACATGAATAATAAAGCAGGATCTGTGAAAGTTATATATCTAAAAGTTACATATCTAAATCCCTTCTGAAAGTAATGAATGCTCCACGAGAATATATGAGGTGTAATTACTTTTTAATAACTGCTGAGATACGTCGGATCTGAACAGCTTCTTATCTAAGAGCATCCTCAGGCATTTTTTTTTGTTATTTTTCTGGATGTGCATAAGAAATGAAGCCACAGTATCTGCAGTGACAGGTGTGAGGTGGAAGAACTCGGGAGTGAAGAGACGAGTGTTCAAGCACCAAAGCTCACAGGATTTAGCATCGTGTGATGGAGAAACCAAACTGGCAGCAATTGCTTTCCATTCACATTCTGGCTTGTTCCACAGTCACTTTGACCATATTTCCACATCCTTTTATGTCCCATCTTCCTCATTTTGCCCCTGAAATACTTGTTTAGTGTAATTCCTCGTTATCTCCTCTCCCTCTTCTTGCCACTTCTTACAGTCCTGTCTTTCATGGGCTTCCTGGATGTTTTGTCCTTTACCCTTTGCTTCAACCTTGCCTTTGGCCACCAGTCTCCTTCATGAAAGTATCCCAAGTGACACAAAGAGGGAAAAACACATTTGCTTTCCTAGTTTTTATCTTTCTGCTAAATGCTAACAAAAGAGAAGGCTTAGAATGAGGGACAGGAAAAAGCAGAGAAACTGTAATACAGAAAAAACTAATATTTTCTGGATTTCAGAAGGGCAGGCAATGAAGACCAAAGAAAAAGAGAAAAATACAAGGATGAGAGAAAACAGAGGATCAGGACAAAAATTAAAAACAAATAAATGGGAAGGAAAATCTTCAGTGTTATTTATGTTCATGATTTATTCCTGTAGCAGCGTGGCTGCAGGCAGTGCTTTACAAACACAGAGCAGGTCCCTGCCCCCTGAATTTGCAGTTGGAATTTGGGCGGTGGGAGAAATTAACGCAGAAAACTTCCTGCGTTTCAATTTATTTCTCTGTAATGTGTCCCAGAGCATGTTTCATTTTGGGGAGAAGGAGGTGACGACAGATTGTTGTTGCTAATAGGATTTGGGTCAAACTGCTGCTTACTATTTGGCAGGTAACTAGATTAATAGGGGGGTGTTCTTAAAAATTACATGCCACGGCAGGAGGATAATCCCCTCCCCACCGAATTTCAAGTCCCGTTCATCAGCAAAGGTGTTTGGCTGAGCATTCTCTGCAGCAATTTATCCATTAAAACCCAAGCTTCCCTACCACTGGCTTTAATCCTGGCTTGGAAGGAGCATCCTCGCCACGGCTGAGCGTGCTTCGTTCTGCCTGATTCCCGAAAATACCAACAGCTCGTGCTCACTCCCGTAGAGAAATCTTCCTTCCACCCCGCAAAAAACTCGCAGAGAAAGTGATGATAAAGGTCTGAATTTATGGAAGCTGCGTGGAATTTATGGTAGCTTTATCTGTGTTAGCCAAGAGCTGGAAGACAGTCAAGCAACTTAGGTTAAAAATTGCCAAAGCATCCCTCCGGATGCTAACACGGGCTGGTTATGACCCATCTACCAGAATGGCATTTAAAATTGCAAGGAAACTATGTCTAGAAAATAGCTTATACAAGGTATTATATGAGATCTGCTGGAGCTGGAAGGTTGATGGTGGCGGTTTTAAGAACATGGGTTTAGAAAGTGTGGCAAGAAGAAAAACCATAGAGTCATAGAATGGTTTGGGTTGGAAGGGACCTTCAAGATCATCCAGTTCTGACCCCCCTGCCATGGGCAAGGACACCTCCCACTAGACCAGGTGGTGATCTGTTACTCAAAGCCCCATCCAACCTGGCCTTGAACATCTCCAGAGATGGGACATCCACAGCTTCTCTGGGCAACCTGTTCCAGGGTCTCACTACCTTTACAGGGAAGATTTTCTTTCTAATATCTAATCTAAATCTCCCCTCTTTCAGTTTAAAACCATTACCCCTTGTCCTATTGCACTCCCTCACAAAGAGTCTCCCACACATGAACTGTGGCAAGAAGATGATGATGATCAAATAAATCATTACAAATTAATTTTGCATCGGCTGTAAATGCTTTTGTTGTGTTTGACAGCTAAGGGGAGTTTCATCTCTCAAAATGAAGAAATTGTTTTTAGTTTGTGGCTTCTTTGAGGCTCTTTGTAGAGCATCAGCTGGTGTCCCTGGGAATTTCAGTTCTCTCCTGGCAGGGAGTCACCTGGTGCTGTACCAGTCTCAGGTCTGGGAAATGGGAAGATTCCATGGCAATCTGACAGCTCTAAAATGAAGGACTTCTCTTTTTTTTTCTCTAATGTCTGAGTGGAAAGTTAATGTTACGTAAAACTGCCTACTGAAGCCAATTCCTTCACTAAATTTGTTTTCATAGGGTTTTTTCATTTCTCCCGTGTGTCCAAGAAAAATATTACTTAGCTAAAAGACATTAATTCAGTTTAAATCAGGATATCAAGCCCTCTGAGTCTAGCGCTGATGTGTGTGCACAAGTTTCTTGTTTAATTTAAGCCTGCCGGTTACTAGCTCTTTGTTTATTTCTCCACTCTCCCTGCTTTCCCTATAGTCAGGATGCTTATCTCATAAACTGCTCGAAAACTAATGGCCGAGTAGCATTTTTTTAAATAATTCAGATGGAAAAGCAATCTCTGGCAAAGTTTCTGTAATCAGGTATGTATACAACCCAGCTTGTGCACCCAACTTGGTCAAAATAGATCCTTAACTTCTAGTTAAGCCTAATTAGTTGTGGGTTTGTGGGTTGTTTTTTTTTAAAAAAAGCAGAGTTCAATACAAAACCACTTCTCATTTTCCTTTGCAATCAGCACATCATTTGGGTTTTGTTAAAGGACACGGAGTCGCATCCTTTAGGTACGAGCTTTGCAAAACAATTAGTGCGTCTTTCGCGTGGCCTAAACTTGATTGAATAATTACTCAAAATAACGGTCAGTAATGGAATACATAGGGTTATCTCCTGACTAATCCTCAGGTAATGGAGTTGGTGTATCTCTGATTTTTTCCCGTAGCAGCTCCCAGCGACCAGGAGACTGAGACAAAAGTGATTACGGGAAGCAGAGGGAGTCACTGGAGGCCAGCAAGGAAAAGGAGGCCTTATCTTAAGCAATTAATCAAGAAAACTCCTATTGTGGGACAATTATTCAAAGCTAATTCTAAAATAGCTCGAGAGCCCGAGGTCCTGGAGGGCTTTTTTGCGTGTGGTTTTTGGTTTTGGTTTTGTTTTGTTTTAAGAATTTTGCCAAGGTCAATGGGAGCACTGGGGCAGACCTCGACTCAAAAGGAAGAGGCTGCTGCCTTCATGAGAGCAACTTGAGTATAAAACCCAGCATCTCACAGCTTTGAGGTCGTTGCAGGAGCTGTAACTTCTTATTTAAAAAAAAAAATATATATATATGGGTTGGAATGTTTCTAAACAGAGACAATGTTTTCAAACTTGCCTAACATTTCCACAGAAGCATCCTCTGTTATTTTGCATCCGTCGCGAGCGATACCGAGGGGAGCAGATCACGAAACGTTCCACCTTCGTGCGATTGTCACCCTGGTGTAGATGCAGGGCTCTGATATCTCTGAATCTCTCTTCTGTTCTTTTTCTCTTGGTGTTTTGTTGGTTTTTTTTTCACACTGCTTGTTGCTTAGCTTAATTGTCCTACAAAGGCTCGCAGCAACTGCAGAAGCGTGGGATTGTTTCGTGGCTGTGGCTTTGCAAAAGACCACGAGGTCTTTCCGGTCATCCCCCAGAAAAGGTCTTGTAGGGTGAGAGCATCTGACAGACTGATTATGACTGACAGATGATGAGGGGCCTGGAGCATCTTCCTTACGAGGAGAGGCTGAGGGACTTGGGTCTTTTTAGTCTGGAGAAGAGAAGACTGAGAGGGGGGATCTGATCAATGCTTATAAATACTTAAAGGGTGGGCATCAAGAAGACGGGGCTGGTCTTTTTTCAGCGGTGGCCAGGGATAGGACAAGAGGAAATGGGCACAAACTTGAATGTAAGAAGTTCCACCTAAACATGAGGAGGAACTTCTTGACTTTGAGGGTGGCAGAGCCCTGGAACAGGCTGCCCAGGGGGGTGGTAGAGTCTCCTTCTCTGGAGACATTCAAAACCTTCCTGGACGCATTCCTGTGCAACCTGCTGTAGGTGGCTCTGCTTTGGCAGGGGGTTTGGACTAGATGATCTCCAGAGGTCCCTTCCAACCCCATGTGTTTCTTTGATTCTGTGACTCCTTCACTCTGTGTTCAGCCTTTAAGCTCCCGTGGAAGTGAGATTTATTGGAAGATGTTACCATGATCCACGAGGTCCTACGGAAAGAAGCAATAGATTTTAGCAGCTGTCCCTGAAAAATTATAAGGTCACCGGGGAGGAATAAAAAAAAATAAAAAAGAAAAGCAGAGGTTTAAATTTTCCTACGGCCTCCTGAGTTTGGCTCCTTGCAGGAGAGGGAAGCCGCCCGCAGAATTATTACTGGGCACCGTCACCCTGTGCTCTCCCAGCACTTTTTATTTTTCCCAGCGGTGCCGACAGCAGCTTTTTGAAGTCTCCTTTAGTGTCGGGTCAGAAACCGGGCTTCAGGTGGCCGGTGAGCGCCGCTCGTTAGATGCAAAGGTGATCAAGCCGCTCCTGATGAGTTTTTCTCGCTGCCTGTGGGCACCTTTTGCAAGGGCAGGGTTACGGGGAAAACCGGGGACACACATGGGCTCCCACCCAGACTAAAAGCAGAGAGGCTGAAAGACAAAGAGAGTCACTAATTGGATTTGTAGCTGTAAGGAAAAAAACCTCTTAAAGTAAACATTTTCCTCTCTTTAAGTCTTTCCTTGGCTTCTTTCGTGAAGACTGCCCTAAAGTATCTGTTTCGGGGGTGAACCCTTCCCAGCAAATTTAATTTTGAGGCTTGTCAAGCTTTATTAAAGCCTTATCATCAGTGATTTCCTTCTCTGCTAGATCAAGAAGATTATATTTGTTATGGGATTCGTCTCGTAGCTCAGAATTCCTCCCAGCACATGCGGGGTTTCACGTATGTAACCAAGACACATCATCGCCGAGTCCGAGCGCTGGAGCCCCGGGATGTGCCTCGTCAGCACATATTTGTGAGGACTTTGGATGCTGTTCAGAGCCATAAGCGGGGGCTGCATTTTGTGTTTCTTGAGTTTAGCGACTGTTTGAATAAACGCGTTGCTCTGGGTGGCAAAAGCATTCCTAATCGCTGCTGCCATCCTTAAAGAAATGAGCTGATATATCCATTCCCAACAGCTGGAATATTTGGTGAACACTTCTGGGTATGGTGTGCATACGTATATATTAAGAGAGAGCATGAACATACGCCTTTTTTTAACTTTGACGATGTAGTAACTCTGTTTGCATTAGTGTTAGTGGGAGTTTCCAGTCAATGGCAGGGCTTTTTTTCTTTTTTTTTCTTTTTTTCTTTTTTCTTTTTTCCTTTTTTCTTNTTTTCTGTTTTTCTTTTTTTATTTAAATTTCAATGATAATCAGTTACATTCATCTGTGCCTCTAAGGACAGATACCACAGATCATAACTTTGCCTAACAGTTTAGACAGACCTTTTCCAGTTCATTCTAGAGCATAGGATCTGGTCGACATTTTTATACATCTTAATTAATATAGTGAAAATACACTCCTCCCTCCCCTAGTCATTCTCATTTTTATATATTTTTTCTTTTTATTGCTGAGAAAATACTAATTTCTTATCCAATGAAGACAATCAAATGGATGGGCAAGTCTCTAAATATGTGCTCCATATTTTTATTTTTTTTTTTAGTGCCCAGAAGTAACCAAAGCACTTTGAGAAATACAGATACGGTTCTTGCCCTGAGCAGCTTATCATCTGCTGTTGAACGTGCCCTTGCAATTGCAAGGAATGTGCAATGGGGAGAGGAGCAGAAAGGCAATTAATGGCCAAATGAGTTCTTGAACTTAAAAGTTATTTGAAGGTGATATAAACACTCACAGCCTTTTTATGCTGGCGGAGTTGCATCTTCGTCCTGCCGAGCAAGAGTGATGATGACTTTTAGTTGTGTTGAGCCAAAGCTTACCTCTGGTAATGCATTTTTTGCAGAAGCTCCGTCACGTGAGCGAGCATATAACAAATTAATACCCAAAATAGCCCGACTTTGCTTTTGGAGGAGTAGAGCAGGTCGCAGGCAGGCGCGGGTAATTGTCGCTAACTGCAGACCTCCTCTGGCAGAGGTGTTCTCTCTCCAGGTGGATTTTGTGCCGCACCTAAGCCCAGTGGTGCCCATGTTTATCCCCAGAGATGAGCTAATCATTCCACGGGACACCGCTGGCTTCGTATTCCCATTTATTCCGTGCTACCCCTTACACGTCAAGCGTCTTCCCGCAGCTGACGGGTATTGCCACCTTCTGCCCTCCCATCCCCTCTGCCACAAAACCAAGAACGAGTCACATCACTAATGATAGCTGGGCTGAAGGGCATTTTACCTATTTATAGCAGCAATATAAATAGGTATATACTTATTAATACCATCAAAAATACCCCATCATGTCTGTCTCTTGCTATCTCTGACAACCCCAAGGACAAGGAACGCTACTCTTAAAATTCCAGCGCCTCTGCCCTAAACCACAATTCTGCTGCCAGGGGGATGTTACACAGAAAGCAAAGCTTTTGGGGTTTAAATTTTGATCTTTGGGGAAGAAAAAGTGAGGCCGGAGGTAACAGATGGTGAAAGAAACGTGTGAGGTCTATGGGACAGTTATGCCTTACCCTTTTTGGGGGGCTCTTCAGTTCTGTTGCGAAATAAGATATTGAATAATCACAGAATTTTCTCACTTCCAAATCAAGTACCCAAATGTATACGTAGGTGAAGGACTCAAACAAATTCTGCAATGGCAAGTAAAAAATTATTAGTGTGGCAGAAATACAGGTAGCCCAGTGTAATAAATACCTAGTTTGTTCCTCCAGGAGGAGGTATAAATAGTTGCTTCCTAAAATATTTGTAAAAGTCTGGGGGGGTTTCAGCACAGGATTTTATTGGAGGTAGAACAGTATATTTTCTTATATAAGACCATAATATATAAAAGGAAAAACACTGTAAAATCCTTCCAAATGTTTATATAGGTTCAGCGTTTTTGTTTTCAGTAAGATTTGTGGTACTTGAAAAGCTGGTTTGGAAAGCTCGGCCGGGAACATTAGATACGGAGGTGCAAAGCAAAACGGCTGACCGTCTGTCTGCTTCCCTTTTGTCAAGAAAAATACGGATAAACCCCTCGTATTACGTTTGGGAATTGTTAGATACAGATAATAACAACGTGGATTTTGAGTCTTTAGATGATAAATTCGATCTTTGCGAGAGGAGCGGTGCCAGGTCTTAGTTGTAGCAGAAATTCTCATCCAGAAATACTCCTGGGAAGATTATTAAAATACTACAGGTAGTGACATCGCCTACAAAGATCTACTTGTGCGTATTTCTTTAAAGGGGGAAAAAAAAAAACCACCTTAATACACGGTATTACCATAGCTAGGCCCTATTATACTATTGTAATCATAGCTGAAGCAAGACCGGTGATTAACGATGGCAATTTATTGTATCTGACGAGGGGAGAAAATAGGAGATGTTGTCGTTATCATAAATCATATCATAAATAACCAAAGAGAAGCACTCGGAAAGCTTGTGTGGTGTCAGCAGCAAGCCCTTTCAGGCACGTTAGCCCAGGATGTAGCCATAGAAACCCCAAAGTCATATTGTTATCTTAGTCTTGCTGCAGTTATGTGATACAACAGTATTAACATATAGATTAGGCCATTTATAATACTAGGTGTCATTTCAGGTTGGCTTGCTTATATAGCATTTTAGTTTTTTATTGTGCCGAATGTTAGGGAAACGCTGCATTTTTACAGGTCAGTATAGAGCCATTTATAACGTATCGGCTTCACCCCTCTGTCAGTCTGGCTAATGGACTCTGTTATTGATTGGTTGTACTCTGTGAATTGTCATTGCCTAATTACCTTGTCTTTGCTAATAATTTCATTTTTTAGAAGTCCAAATGTGCCTTTAAAGAGAAAACCTCTGCGCCTGCACGCGCGCTTCGGGGTGAGTTCCCGATTCCGTTAAGGATGATGCACCCCAGGGGGAGTGAAAAGTGTAACGAAAAGCTCGTAGATTTGACTGAGTTTTGTTGTGGAGGTTTTCCATGTGTGTTTTCATCGAACGGCGGTGGTTTTCACATCACGCTCAGTTCTCCACATTTCAGGGGAGAGACTGGAACCACAGGTAATTCCCAGCAGCACCAAAGTGACTGATCCGGGGCTGCCCTGCTGGGAGGGAGCTGGCTGGTTCTCACACGTCTCTTCCCTCCGTCTCTTCCTAAAGATGCTTCTGTGGTTGTTTCAAATCTCCATCCGAAGTCCGTGTAGCAGCTCCAGACACACCAGCACAGCGTTGCCGTGCACCTGCATTTCCTTCTGTCCGTATGTGTGAGCTACGAAAGCTGTGGAGCTGCTATTAAATGGTTAAAGTGAAAATAAAGTACACTTTTTTTGCTTGCTATGTGCGGCGCAAATGAGGGACCGATATTTTGCCGGGTCAGAGAGAAATTGTGAGTGGGGCTGATAACAATCTGCCAACGCTGTTTTTCTCTCTTCAGCAGGAAGCTGGGTGTGTCGTTTTAAAAATCCAGGGTAGTTTGGCTTCATAAATACTGCGTATTCTAAAAAGTATTACAATGAGGACCCTCACTCATATTTAAAAGTGTTATTCTCATTGCATCCCATACCCTAAAGCAGCCCTGGAAGCCCAAGTTGCACATTATACCTTAATCCAAGGTCTGATGCCCAAAGAGGGATGCTCTGCACCTTTCTCCTTTTCTTTCCACACTTTTAGGCTTGTGTGATCCTGAGGTGGGCTTTTGACTTGGCCAACTGGACAGAAAAAATACTTCGTTTTTTTATATAGTACTGTGTCCAGCTTTGGAGCCCCCAACATGAGAAGGACATGGACCTGTTGGAACGGGTCCAGACAAGGGCCATGAAGATGATCAGAGGGCTGGAGCACCTCTTCTATGAGGACAGGCTGAGAGAGTTGGGGTTGTTCAGCCTGGAGAAGAGAGGGCTCCAGGGAGACCCTATAGCAGCCTTCCAGTATCTGAAGGGGCTACAGGTGAGATGGGGAGGGACTTTTTATGAGGGAGTGGAGCGACAGGACGAGGGGTAATGGTTTTAAACTGAAAGAGGGAAGATTTAGATATTAGGAAAAAATTCTTTCCTGTGAGGGCGGTGAGACACTGGCACAGGTTGGCCAGAGAAGCTGTGGATGCCCCGTCCCTGGAGGTGTTCAAGGCCAGGTTGGATGGGGCTTTGAGCAACCTGGTCTGGTGGGAGGTGTCCCTGCGATGATCTTGAAGGTCCCTTCCAACTCAAACCATTCTATGATTTTATGATTATTTTTTTCCTTTTACCTCCAGATATATTTCCATCTGAGTTAGCCCATAAAGTCACTTCATTATCTTCAAGGGGATGAAGAATGGAGGTGCAGGACATTTCTCTGGCTTGTTCTAGCCCAGAAGTTTGAGTAGTATCATGACAGACCAGATTGGTGATTTGAGTTCAGACTAACAGATAATCTTTTTTTAGCCCCAGTTAGTTCCGTGGTGTCCTGCTTAAACTGGGACAAAGGAAAGGAGGGGAGTGTTTCTTTTTGAAGCAATCCCGTGATGTAGAACTATGACTTTAGCAGTTGTGGTTTGTTTCTGACAAACTAGGGATTTCTTATTCTCGCGCTGGTGTTCAAAAACTCATCTTCCTTGATTTCATACCAAGAAATACCTAATCTGAAGTGTGATGCAGTTGTTCAATAGGGTGGAGGAATAACTGAATTGGGCTGGAAATTACTGAGTCCTGAACCAGATTATTGCTGTCATCCCTATTTCAAGATAAATGGATGTATTTTGTCATTAGGGGTGGAGGAAGGCCTTGTTGACCACTTGCAGCTTCTTGGACAGGCTAATAACTACTTCTGGAGCGACTGTTAAATGTATACACCAGATCTCTCAGTCCTGTTGAACATCTCCGAGTTCAGTCCTGGCTAACACTGATTGTTGAAGGCACCACCCAGCCATTTGGGCCAAAATTTCCTGATGTGACGTATGAGTCTGGATGCTCAACTTCGGGCATCTTCGACATCCCCTTCAAAATGCAAAATCACTGGCCACCCCTGAAAGCTCTTTTTTTCTTCTTTTTTTCTTTTTTTTGATGTATTTGTGGTCTCTGCATTTTCGAACGTACCGAGAGGGCACTGGAAGGAACTCGCTGGCAATGTCAGTGGAAAAATTTGAGACACCTGGAAGATGAGCTCCTTGAAGGTGCTCTCTTACCAGCTCTCTTCCCGTGGAAAGTGGCAACTGGAAAATGTCAGGACTTGGTAATAGGTTGATTAATCTCCTTTATACAGTAAAAGAGAAATCTGTTGGTGCGTTGCCTGGTTGGTAAACAAGTCACATCAGCGATCGATTGTGTTCATATATCAGAGAAATTATATATATAATAATAGTATATATAAAACATATATATGAACACATATATCTATATAAAATCTGGCATTTTAAGCTCAGCATGTATTGCAGGTATCTTAGTGTGTTCATTTTGTGTTAGGGTAGCAGGATATTGGCCTGTGGGATATCAGGATTGAATTTTGTCACTCTTCCATTAATTTCCTTTATGGACAACACGCACACTTTCTGTTTGTTTTGGGAAAGGGCCATTGTTATTACAAGTTAAAGAGATAAAACCTATCATGGCATATGAAAAAAAAATCTTTTCACTTTTAAGAGAAGTCAAAAAACCCTACTTATTAGGATATGATAGGGATATTATGCTCTTGACTTAGGGAGTGAAAACTTCCCAGAAGATATCTTTGGCTTAATCTCGTAGACAAAGACATCTCATAGACAATAGGAAAATCATTCTGGAAGTCTGCAGGAAGTTTTTGAGTATTTATTTGTCACTAAAAAGTTTCGTATGTTGGGTGGGAACGATGACTTTCTTACGTTTGAGAGGCTGAACTGGCTTGTGTATAAAATCTTCAGCATATGCTAAGGAAGAAAAATGGGTTGAAGATTTCAGGGTAGGCACTGCCACAGTGTTACCTTTCAGGAGTCCTATTTTTCCTTCAAAACCCTGACCCTTTCAACTTCCGTACTTAGATACTTTGTACCACACAGTGCAAAGGAGCCCAGAGTCCTAATATGAGCAGAAATGTGTGGCAAAGAAATGCATGATCTGCTGATAGACCTTTGTTTGGCCATTTGGCATTCTGGTGGAGAATAAAATGTTCAAATTCCGTTTAAAGAGAAAAGCGTTATGGAAGAAATTTAATTGTTGAGAATAAGTAGGTATGAGTTGCGTGGAAACATCTGCTCATTCAGGCTTGTATCCTTAGTAGGTTTGCTCTGACAGCTGATACTGTTTATCTGTCATACTAAAGTCAATATCAAATTCCAAATGCCAAAATCTTGCGTTATTATGATACCAAGAGCTGGCATCCCCAGGAACTGTTACCTGCCGGAGCTTTGTGTCCCAATCTGTGCCACGTTCCTTAGGACATTGTCTAGCTGTGAGGGTTTATGCTGTTGTCTCTGAAGCTACCAAGTAAAAGTCTTTTAATGACCAAAATGATAACAATTTTAATTTTATATCCCGTCAGGGTTCAGGGAGCATCTAGACGATGCTCTTATGGTTTACTGTTAGATAGTCCTGAGTGGAGCAGGAAGTTGCACTTGATGATCCTTATGGGTCCCTTCCAGCTCAAGATATTCTATGATACGTGTATATTTAAAAATAGGTTTTCTTGCTTGAAGAGTGCCTGTACACGTGTGCCTTTCTTTTCAATCAGAAGAGTTTTGCATCTTTTTTTCCCTGCCTTCACCTTGATCTGACTTGTTCTTGAAAGAGCAACGTGTCCTTTAATGAAGCAGCTGGGAGAGCCGGATAGCGTGATACAGGTGGTTGCACTTCTTTTTCTGCAATAAAGACAGAATTTCTGTTCCTGTGTCAGTTTTAGGGACAAATAGTCCCTCGATCATCGTGAACTTGGATGTCCATTGCTGAAGCGTTGAGTATTGCTGTCCTGAAACTGAGCTGTGGGAACTGTTGGAGAGGGTACAGCAGGGGGCTACAAAGATGATGAGGGGCCTGGAGCCCCTCTTACGAGGAGAGGCTGAGGGTCTTTTTAGTCTTGAGGAGAGAAAACTGAGAGGGGATCTGATCAATGCTTATAAATACTTAGAGGGAGGGTGTCAAGAGGATGGGGTTGGTCTTTTTTCAGTGGTGCCCAGTGACAGGACAAGAGGGAATGGGCACAAACTTGAATATAAGAAGTACCACCTAAACCTGTGGAGGAACTTTTTGACTTTGAGGGTGGCAGAGCCCTGGAAGAGGCTGCCCAGGGAGGTGGTGGAATCTCCTTCTCTGGAGACATTCAAAGCCCGCCTGGACGCGTTCCTGTGCAACCTGCTGTGGGTGGCCCTGCTTTGGGAGGGGGGTTGGACTAGATGATCTCCAGAGGTCCCTTCCAACCCCATGTGATTCCGTGATTCTGTGAGATGAAATTATCATGGCGTGTCAGATGGGAAGACAGTGGTAGGTAGTGCAACCTGCCCGAGATCAGGAGAGGAGTGGGTTCCTTCCTCCCTCAACTTCAAGATCATCCTTTCACAAAGGCAAAGAACTTGCCTCATTACGTAGACACAATTAGATGCCACACTTCTAATTTACTCCAGGAAGAAATGCCATCTTAACAACCCGTTTTCTCAGAAGCAGCCTGCTAAGGGCTGTCAACTTGTTTTATTTCAGCCGTGGATGAATTCCCCTTGACTGCGACGGCGGAACCCATCCCTCCTGTAACCTGGGCTCTGCTCATGGGGCTGGCTGGCATAATAAACAATTGCTCCGTAGAGCTTTAGTAATGTGAGCATTAATATTGATCCAGCACTGACTTCTCTACCAACAACCAAAAAAAAAGAAAAAAATATATATATATCTGTTATCTTGAGAAACCTCCCAAACAGCTCGAGTCTCCTTTCATTACAGGCGAGAATTATTAGGGCAGATGGCCGAGGTGATATCCGTTTGACCTGTAGATGCTAACTCAAGAGTGGGATCATTAATAAGGTGGCCAGAGATAGGGAGAGATGGCAGTAAAAGGAGCTAAAAAGCAATCCCCCGCACAAAGAACCGGGCGTCGAGAGGTGCCGGGTGGCGACGGAGATGGAGGAAGGTGACAAAGTGGCTGCGCGGGTTTTAAACGCTCATCGCCAAGTCAAGCAGATGACGCTTAAAAGCTGATGTTTTCCCCCGTTTTGGTTCCTGCTCCGGTGTGAATCCTTCTGGAGGAAAAACAGCCTGTAGCTCTTGAATGTAAGACACAGATTTCGCTTTCTCTTAATAAACCACCCCCCCTTAAAAAAAAAAAAAAAGCACTTTATTGTTTTCTGCCACGGCCGCAGCTGCGGTGGCTCAGGTTGGAAAGCCGCTGCCTGGCAGAAAACCAGTTCCTCGCCGAGGATCAGGCCGTGGCCTTCTTCCAAGAGAAATTTGGGTTTCATTTGACCACGATAGGATTCCAGATTGTCATCTGAGCACGGCTGCAAAAGCGGTGAATGTGTGTCAGTAGTTAAGTGCTCGTGAACTTCCTTAGTCCCTGGATTGTTCAGGACTGACCCAGGCAATTTTTTCCAGATGTTTCGGGGGAATCCAAGTCCGTCTAAAAGGGATGGTAATGCTTCTTGCTTCCTTACTAAGTTGTCTTTGTGGCTTGCAGGAATGTGCATGAAAGCCGGAGCCAAGACACCCCGATTTCTATTCCTCACCTCTACAAACTGCACTTTAACCTCTTCTGCCCTTCCCTGGCACCTCCAGACAACATCACAGGAGCTCCATGGTCCCGCTGCAAACTTTACTTGCCCTTATTAAAAAAAAAATAAGCATTGCTCTTTTTTTTTTCTTTTATTGCACATAACCCCGGTCCCTCTTCTCCAAACCTCCCCCTGAAATTGTTTTTTTCGCCTTTGATCCAGCAGCTGCTGGTTTTCTGCAATCCTGAGTAGGTAAAACATGAGAAGCACCTTGGGATGAGAAGGAGTTACAAAAATATGAATTTTTGCAGTGCCCTTCCGTGAGACACGGTGAGACAGAGCGGCTGTTGAAGCAGACACGGGGCAGGAATCTTTAGCAAATAAATGTTCTGATTTTTCTCGCAAATGTAATTTTTTTTACGGTTCGTTGCGCTAGTTGCCATTCCGCCTTATTGTCTCTTTTTATCCCCCTGTTTTTTTGTATTAAAATGGTTTATGTTGCTATCTCTAAAGTCTGCATGATCCAACCCTTTCTTCCCTAATGTTTGAATTTGGCTACACTTTTCATCTTGTAGCTGAGGCAGAAGGCTCTAAATCCCGATTTTAAAGGAGGGGTGTTTGTTTTAAATTTTATCGCTCTTTCAAATTCGAAGCAAAAACAAACTCTCAGTGGTGAACGAGGCTGAAGGGCGTTGGGAGGGAATTCTGCTCGGTGGCAGCCAGTGCTGTCTGACATCTGATGAATGCTAATTCTTCATCCCCCAAAACAGTTTGGAGCAGATGAAGGCGGCTGATTTCTGCAACAGCTTAACCAGAGATTGAAATGACTTCCATGATCTGGAAGCAGCTCTTTTTCAGTGGGGTTGTTTGGGTTTTTTTTCCCCTCCAGTAGCAGGTGCAGGCTCCATCCACGGTGATTTCTCACTTATACTCTAACTTTGCAGTTTAAAAAATATTTAATGGCAGTGCCCGGCCAGGCAAAACCTAACTCCCTAACGTTTCTGTTTTTCACGGAAGGCTAAGACTTTATCCTCAGGCAAAAGTCTCCTCTCTGGGCTGGCTGCTGTAAATCCTCTGGGCCCTGGCAAAAGCCAGAGTTGCTAGCTCATTTTACTTAATTTGTGATGCTGGCAAGATTTGTGCTGCAGCCCAGGGCTCTTGACTCAACTCTCCTAAATCAGAGCATTGACACATTACAGCAGAGAAACGCCAGCAGAGAAAACCTGAAAATAAACACCTCGGAAAGAGATCTTTCAGAAAGATGCCGTCTTGCAAAGCTTTAAAAGGTGTAAGCTTACAAGTTCCTCACTGTTTGCTTCTTTCAAACCACCTGCTCGTTAAGAAGTTGGGGTTTATCCGCCGTCATAATAACTGCTTTTTATTATGTATTTCATGTGAGAATCTTAGGGCACTCGATATCTTTCCGCGGAAACCCTGCTAGACAAAATGTCATGCGTTTGTGCAGGTGGGTGAGCAGAGACAGGGGGTGAAGTGAAGTGAGGTTGTCTACGCAGGAATGTCAACCAGCGTAGGTCGGTTAATGACATAATTACAGCACATATAAATGTGTTAGGTTAATGCCGGTGCGCTGGTTCTTACTCCAGACTAAGAATCCTTTTTCCTGCTTGGATAATTCCATTTGGAAAGTGAGGAAGTGTATCGGAGAGGATAAAGTGCTTGGCTGTGGTTGGGGAGATCAGAGGTTCTCTTCTTCTCAAACCTGCCGTGGATTTGCTGAGAGATCTCAAGTGAATTTTCCCCTTTCTCTGCACCCTAATGTCACGTGTAGCACTGAAGATTGTGTTATATGTAGGGAAGAAAAGGTAATTGCTATTAAAGAAAAGAAAGCAGAGCAATCACACGGGTGATGTCCAAACTGGCTTGAGACAGTTGGTGCCTGATGTCCATCTACCCTGTGCATCTTCTTTTCAAAAGCTGTTTTTTGGGCCTGAATGCCCACTTAGGGCTGGAGCACATTAGGTGTGTTCCTCCTGTCTTTCATTTTGGTTTCAGTAGAGCAAGAAGCCATCACGTGGACTCCAGGGCTGCTCCACGATGCAAACAGAACAACAGTAAGTGGGGATGGTGGGGAGATGCATCTCAAAGGTGTGCTCCTCATCCAAACCAACAGGCACACATGCGATGCTGGGGTGTTCTCACGGAGTTCTAACAGATTACATCCCTGTGCAGCAAGCTCTTGAGATGACATCAGGGACAGAACCCAGTAAGTTGAATGGGGCTTAGTCTTCTGCTTTTTAACCTTCAGATTGTGCTGCTTCAGGAAAAAACAAACAGAGTTTAGGAGGATATTTCCTCTGTAGTTAATCTGCAGTCAAAATTGTGTGATGTGTAGGCCGGACAGCTAATTCCAGTGAATTTTCCTTTGATATATGCTTCGCCGTCCACTTTGTTACAGCAAAAAATGCCTCAACCTCACTTCCTTCAACTGAATGAATGAAGCAGGTTCATGTTACTGTAACCCCAACAACCGCTGTAAGAAATAACACGTTTTGAGGTAGAACTGACACTTTGGACCCACTCCACAAGGTCTACCATCATTGGTGATATCTAATCTCATATCCTTTGCTCAGGGGTTTGATGTTACGCGATGAGGGCACCTGCCAGTTGCGATGGTGGCTGTTGCGAGACAGAGGAGATGCCACACTTCCAAGTAGACCAGTAAGAAGCTGTTAGGTGGCCCGTTATGGGCTGAGATGCATGTGATCATTTCTTCTGGTGCTTGTTTGTTCCTGTAAAACACATTTTTAATTATCCTAATGCTTTTTTAAAATGTTCTTTGTTACAGAAGAGGAAGAGGAACAGGTGCCTACCGATGGAGGTACATCAGCAGAGGCCATGCAGGTCCCACTGGAAGAAGAGGAAGACATGGAAGAGGATGAGGCAATTAATGATGAGAACTACTTGAGCAAGAGACCATTAGAAAGTCCTGATGCTGAGGAATTTCCACCTGTGAAACGGCCAAAACTGTCCGTTTCCAAAGGGGACGCCTTGGATGGAGCTTTGGAACCACGTGAGCCTCTTAGCTCAATAAATACACAAAAAGTACCACCAATGCTTTCTCCAGTTCACGTTCAGGACAATACAGACTTAGCCCCTCCTTCACCGGAACCACCAATGTTGGCTCCCATTGCAAAATCGCAAGTGCCAACCCCCAAAACTTTAGAGTCAAAGCCGTTTGTACCCAAAACAAAGTCCAAAACAAGTTCTCCAGGACAGAAGACAAAATCACCTAAAACTACGCCCTCACCAGTGGTAACTGGAAGTCCTATACGTTCACCAAAAACTGGATCCAAAGAAAAAAAGTCACCGGGTCGCGCCAAGAGCCCAAAAAGTCCTAAAAGTCCAAAGGTTCCTGCTCATGTTCCCCCACCACCTGTCAAGCCTGAAACACCAAGTAGAACCCCTCTGCCTGCATTAAGTGACAAGATAGGGAAGGAAAACATTCAAGTGAAACAAGGACAGACACCACCTGAGCCTACCCCCAAGCCAAATATTGAAAACCAGGCTAAGAAACTACCAGTAATGGACAAGACCATTGATGACTCAATCGATGCTGTGATTGCTCGTGCGTGTGCAGAGCGAGAACCGGATCCCTTTGAGTTTTCCTCCGGTTCCGAATCCGAAGGGGAAATTTTTACCAGTCCTAAAAGACTTTCTATTTCAGAGGCTCCAACTCCTAAACCTTCTGTTTCTGCCAATAATGCGAATAAGGCAGGAGCAACTCCAATACCTCCCTCAGGTGGGACTTCAAGTTCAGACATTTCATGGACAATGGATGACTCGATCGATGAGGTCATTCGAAAGGCAAACATGGGGACACCTTCTAATCCACCTACCAACTTCACTTATTTCTCTTCTCCTTCTGCTTCACCGCCAACTCCAGAACCTCTTCTCAAAGTCTATGAGGAGAAAACCAAGTTGGCTTCCTCGGTAGAAGTTAAAAAGAAATTGAAAAAGGAACTGAAGACAAAAATGAAGAAGAAAGAAAAGCAAAAGGAAAAAGATAAAGAGAAAAACAAGGAGAAGAGCAAGGAGAAGGAAAAGAACAAGGAGAAGGATAAAGACAAGGAAGGAAGCAAGGAAGCGAAATTTCAGTGGAAGGAACTACTCAAAGATGATGATCTCGATCCCTATAAATTCAAACTAAAGGACTTTGAGGATGCTGACACAAAAGTAAAGTTGAAAGATGGCAATACCAAAAAAGAGAGAGAAAAACATAAAGATAAAAAGAAAGAGAAAGAGAAAGGCAAAAAAGACAAGGATAAGAAAGACAAAGAGAAACTTAAAGATAAGGGTAAGGAAGATAAGATAAAGGCTCCATCAGCACCTCTTGTGATACCTCCCAAAGAAATGTCTTTGCCCTTGTTCAGCACACCAGCTGCCATGAGGCTTCCCAGCATGTTACCTTCCTTGTCTCCAATGCTTCCTGAAAAACTCTTTGAGGACAAAGAGAAACCAAAAGAGAAGAAGAAAGACAAAAAAGAGAAGAAGAAAAAGAAAGAAAGGGAGAAGGACAAAGAAAAGGAAAAGAAGGAGAAGGAAAAGGAGAGGAAAGAAAGAGAAAAGAAAGAGAAAGAAAAAGAGAAACACAAACATGAAAAGGTAAGCTGCTTAGATGAGTTGAGATGGAATACTTGCTTGAAAAGTGCACATGGATTCTTGTATTTGCTGCTGAGCATTGTTTAAGAGCTTTGAGGAGATGTGTGATTACAGGTTTGGTATGTTTTTTAAAAAATGAGAGCTCCAAGGAAGACTTCCTCCAGGGGTTTCAGGGATTGTTCCACCTCTTTGGAAGACAAAACAATGGAGGTTCAGTTTTGTGAATTTAAAATGTGAGATTGTCTTTCTGGTTTTCCTCAACTCACTTTTCACTTTGAAAACCTGGGGTCAGACTCAACAACAGCACACACACAATGAATGGATGTAGCGTGGCGATGCACAAATTTTATTCTGTAGATGTCCACTAGTAGGGCCGGCAGCCATATGCCTTTCGTATAAACTTGAAATTTAGTTTCTAAAAGGCTACTGTTTCAAAGCTTGTAGAAGCCTGTAAATTCCCAGGTGGACAGAAGTGAGGAGCAGCCTGCTTTCGAACGAACCAGTCTACCAGTTATCTCAGATGTTCAGAAGAGCTGCTGAATCCTCTCTTAGCACGACAACCCCCTTATTGCTCCAATTTGTTTGAAGTAAGAAATTTGTTTTCAAAATATGGTCCAAATGTTCAAATGTCACCTTTCATTTTGAGTCTTATACTTGTGAGAGAGGAGAGCTAGTTTTCAAGTGGGTTGAGCTCCTTCCACTCCTGTAACTCCTACTGATTTACATCAGCCAAAGATAATTTCTTCTTTCCAATATCAGCTAATCTTGAGAGTATATTTAAGAAATGAAACCGGCATATTTGCATGTTATCAGATTGGAAATCCCATTAGAAACGGCTCCCCTAATTCAGGGTTTGCTCTAATTTTTTGTCACGTCACCTTATAATACACATTAAATTGTTAATATCTATATTTAAAAAGAGAAGAAATGAAAGAGATTGCCTTCATATGTGATAACCTTGGATACAGAAGATTTCCTAAATCTCTATTCTTAGCATTAGGAAGAACCATGTAAGTTCTGGGCTTACCAAGATGCTCTTTACACCTGCTTTGAGTGTAATACTCCATTGGTACAAGCTCATATTTGGGACATCCTCACATTCCCTTTTTGCTACCGTACCCTGTTGTGCTGTCTGCTGGACTTAAAACAAACTGCTCATTTCCCAACTCGACATATATTTTAAGTTGACAAATGGTTTTCCAGTGCAGGATCTGGGTGATCTGGAGAATTAATGGATAAGCCAGTGACTGACACGCTGGTGTCCCAGTTGTCCATGTTAATTTAATGTCCGGTTTTAGGCTGCAGCAACACTTTCATGGATTCCCTATTTTGTCTGTCTTCCCCTCGTGCCTGAGGTGTTTTGTCAGTATTTCCTTGAGAATTTCCGCAGAGGTTTCTTTTTGAGTTAAAAGCGTATATATAAAATAGAGACAAGGAGTTGCTTGTTTTTCACATGCCCAATTTCACATTTCTTCTGCAAATCTCAATACCTAGTTTGCTTTAGAGCAATAAAACAGGTACACAAACAAATACACACCGGTAACGCTTTGGTATAGACCGAACATATATATATTAGGAAAAGGAGTTCAACAGTAATAAAAACTTGGACAAATTAAATTGACAAAGCTGCCCATTACCTTGGCAAAAAGTCCCTGTCAAAAGATAAACTTTAAAGCTAGAATGCATGAAAGAGTCCCCAGATAGAATTAAAATTTAAACTGATTCTTGATAGATAAGCTTTTTTTTAAATCCACCTCTTTGCTGCAAGTCAGGATTTTAAAAATAAATTTCCCCTTTAAATCTCTTGAGCGATTTTCATTTTTTGCAAGGCCGCACTGCTGGTGTCCTGGAAAAATGGAGAGTTAGAGCTTTATCAGTTGGTGCCCTGAGGTATGTGGCAAAGAAGCTAAATCCTTGAAGATTAGCAAAAAAAATGCAGCACATGGCAATAAGGGGCTTATATGACTACTAGTATTAGTTCAGGTGAAAGAAGTATTGCTTATACATAAAACTGGACAAATCCACTGACAATGTATTTTTAGTTAGCTACAAAGGAGTCTTATATTGCTGGACTTTACCTCTTTGGTGATTTGGGAAGCTTAGTAATCCACTGTAAATGCTCTTCTGCTGGCCCCAATTCCCAGTATTACTCCCGAATGCTGCTCTTTCGTTTTAACCCCTAAAAGTACAGGTTTCCTTAATTTAGCTTGTAAGATCACACAATGGCTTATTTAGCCAGCGGTTGCGCTCCAAGAGCGAACGATGGAGTCTCTGCTCGGACCCGTCACCTCCGCGGCCGCTTCAGAGGTGTGAGTACAACCCAAGGGATGAGTTCTGGGGATAACTGTACTTTCTGCTCTCGATGCCAGTAGAAAATACCAGATTTTTCTTTCTAATACTGCCATACCTTCACACAAGAGTGAATCAACAGTGCTGTTTGAATTTTTTTTGAGTACTGTTAGAGTTATTACCCAAGTGTGCATCCCAACCTGGTGGGGATTTGAAGCTTTTTACCAAGTTTTCCCCCTCAATTCTGCCTGGAGCTGCTGGAATACGCAGAACAGCGACCGATTTTCTGCATAAATGGCAGAAAGCAGAAGCCGAAGGCTGCGTGCTAGAAGGGGTCAGTGCTGGGACTGAGGAAGAAGAGCTTTTGCAAAGGGATTGCCCGAAGCTTTGTCCTCCACAGTAAGTCTTGGGGTAGAAAAGGAGACGGGGAGCTGCCTGGCTTGTGGTACCAAGTTAAAAGCAGACGGTGGAAGCTGTGAGACCCGACGTGTACGCTGGAGGTCACGGGGCGGGCTGGACGTGGGACTGAGCAGCTTGAGAAGCAGCTGCTGACCCAGTTTCAGCCAAATTTAATACACCAAGCCGGAAACTAAAAGTAGTGGAGGAACTGCAGTGCGCACTGGCAGCCCAGAAGGCCAACTGCATCCTGGGCTGCATCAAGAAAACCGTGGCCAGCAGGTCATGGAAGGTGATTCTTCCCCTCTACTCTGCGCTCGTGAGACCCCACGTGGAGCACTGTGTCCAGCTCTGGAGTCCTCAACACAGGAAGGACATGGACCTGTTGAAACGGGTCCAGCGGAGGGCCACGAAGATGGTCAGAGGGATGGAGCACCTCTCCTATGAAGACAGGCTGAAAGAGTTGGGGTTGCTCAGCCTGGAGAAGAGAAGGCTCCGGGGAGACCTTATAGCAGCCTTCCAATATCTGAAGGGAGCTACAGGAGAGCCAGAGAGGAACTCATTGTCAGGGAGTGTAGCAATAGGACAAGGGGTTATGGTTTTAACTTGGAAGAGGGGAAATTTAGATTAGATACCAGAAACAAATTCTTTACTGTGAGGACACTGGAACAGGTTGCCTAGGGAAGCTGTGGCTGCCCCATCCCTGGAAGTGTTTAAGGCCAGGCTGGATGGGGCTTTGAGCAACCTGCTCTAGTGGGAGGTGTCCCTGCCCATGGCAGGGGGGTTGGAACTTGATGATCTTTAAGGTCCCTTCCAACTCTAACCTAATTCTATGATTCTTTGAACTGCTTCGTGAGAAACGGAGCCATCCTTGCATCAGAGCAGGGCTGCCCCAAAGTAAAGTGCCCTTGTGAATCAAAACCCTCTCATCGATGTAAAGGAAAACCAGGATAACTCCTTAATTTTCCCTCTGCTCCAGGCACACAAACCCTACACACAAACCTACATTGCTGAAAGGTGCTTCCTTTCCTCTCTATCAAGGGGTAAGATTTAGGATTGTCGTGGAGCCCAGTTTTCCTCTCATGGCAGGCTGCAATGTTGGTATCCAAGCATAAAAAAGTGGTTTATGTGCTTTTCTTCTGCCATATGAGCCCACCCCACCATTGTTTACAACAAATGGTGGTATACAAATAATAATATAAAAGACCTTAATACAAAGGATAAAGTCCAGATCTGGGCTCCCCAGTTCAAGAAGGACAGGGAACTGCTGGAGAGGGTACAGCAGGGGGCTACAAAGATGATGAGGGGCCTGGAGCATCTCCCTTACGAGGAGAGGCTGAGGGACTTGGGTCTTTTTAGTCTGGAGAAGAAAAGGCTGAGGGGGGATCTGATCAGTGCTTATAAATACTTAAAGGGAGGGTGTCAAGAGGATGGGGCCAGTCTTTTCTCAGTGGTGCCCAGTGACAGGACAGGAGGAAACAGGCACAAACTTGAATGTAGGAAGTACCACCTCAACATGAGGAGGAACGTCTTGACTTTGAGGGTGGCAGAGCCCTGGCACAGGCTGCCCAGGGAGGTGGTGGAGTCTCCTTCTCTGGAGACATTCAAAATCCACCTGGACACATTCCTGTGCAGCCTGCTGTAGGTGGACCTGCTTTGGGAGGAGGGTTGGACTAGATGATCTCCAGAGGTCCCTTCCAACCCCATGTGATTCTGTGAAAGGATGGATGATGTGGGTCATGTGTTCTGTGCTGTGTGCTGGAAATTAAGTAGCAGTGCTTGTCCTAGAAGGTTTTGTATTTGAAATATGCACTATAGAAGGAGGACAAACATGCAGGAAGAGAGGTAAAATAATTTTACCTAAGGCATGTGCCTGAGCCTTCTGTACCTAAGGTTCAATTCCATGTCTCTATCCAGTGGATGATGCTACAGGTTAAGGTGCCAGGAAAGCAGTTTAGAGACTTAACTGGGAAAGCGGCAGTGAAATTATTCCAGGCATGAAGAGCTCCAGAGGAAAAAACCTCTTGCAACACTCCAGGGGAATGACATAACAAAAAAATTGTGCTATATAAACAAAAGAGTAAAGAGTGTGAAGTGAGCTTATACATATCCACGGAGAGCTTTATTGAAAAGCATGGTTAAATGTGTCAAAACAGAAATATAACTCGGGCTGCAGCCCTTCTCTCTCTGGAGCAGACATCTCCTAACGAGCAGCTCCCATTCTTTGGGCGAGGTGTGTGGTACGGGACTTTGTCATTACCATTCCTCAATCCAAGTCCTAATTAAGCCCTCCCACTCTGGGCTGCTGTCTCCCACTCTGCTTTCTGTGCTTTGAGTTGAGTGTTTGCCCTCCCTTTCTTTAGGACAGCTTTTTCAACCAGATTTCCCCCTCTGAGAGCTGCTGGGGTTTCCATCTAGCGTACATTTTTGTCTCCTTAAGATTCAGCTAAGTGGATATTTTATTAAATACAATGGCACCCATGCTCAAAATGAGATCAATCTCCCTCTCTTTATATATAGACATATATAATGTATATACACTTCTCATATACATGGATATAAGTTGAGCAATGTATGTACAGAGAATTATTTCAGTGTCAACTGTAAAATCTGGGATGATTCTGTACAGATTTTGCAAAATAGTAGCCCAGTGGGAGGTGATGATTTTGGCAGATGCTGGATCAAAGAGTTTAAGGACATATTCAAGTGGTCTGAACTCCACCAGGTACTGAGGCTGGAAACCAGGGCATTTGACAAATCACCATCAGAAATCTCAGCATAATTGCATTAAAAAGCAGTGGTTCTGTTATCATAGAATCATAGAATCATAGAATGGTTATGGTTGGAAGGGACCTCAAAGATCATCTAGTTCCAACCCCCCTGCCATGGGCAGGGACACCTCCCACTAGAGCAGGTTGCTCAAAGCCCCATCCAGCCTGGCCTTGAACACCTCCAGGGATGGGGCATCCACAACCTCCCTGGGCAACCTGTTCCAGTGTCTCACCACCCTCATAGTAAAAAATTTCTTCCTGATATCTAATCTGAATCTTTTTTCTTCCAATTTAAAACCGTCTCCCCTTGTCCTATCATTACACTTCCTGTCAAATATTATACCTACGTGTGTAAGCACATTCATAAAGTATTCAGTTTATTTGCTTCCTGTGTGTCTAATTTTGATTCAGGAGAGTCACAGTACATTTATGTGATGAACCTGGGAAATAATTGAATTTAAATCTCAGAAAAAAGTGCAAACACCAGCGCGTACCTACCAAGCTTGAGTGCTAAGATCAACACATTTCATGTCCTTGGTTGGAAACATACTGGGGGTTTTTTTGTGTCTCTAGAAAAATACTAAATCAGGAAGATTTATTAACAAAGTGCACGAGCAGGTACAAATGCAACGAAATTTCAAGTTGATTTTTTAGTCTAGAATTCGTATCTGTGATTTTCTATGGCTGGGAGCTCCCAGCAAACTCTGACCATCCGTGCCACGGCCCGAAGCGTGAGAGAGCGGTGATCAGTCTGTCACAGGTCTGTCTCATTAAGCCAATAGACTCCGTTTGGTCAACTCCATCGGTGCTTTCATGTAATTAATATATTTTGGGAGTCTGCTTGCAGTCTCTGATTGATGATTGTGTTCCCTCGTACAGATAAAGGTGGAACCAGTTGTTCCGGCTCCATCACCGGTTATTCCTCGGCTGACACTGAGAGTGGGCGCAGGCCAAGACAAGATGTAAGTACAAATAAATCCATCTGCAAAGTGTAAGCTCACCACGGTTCATCCTCTGTCACTTGTGGCAGCTCTTTTATTTTCAGTGGGAAAGGCTTAAAAATTAGTGGCAAATGATATTCATACAGCTATGACATCTTTTGACCGTTCTAATGAAAAGTGAAGCAGAACACTTACCAGTAGCAACTTTTTGGACGTTTTCCCCTTTTTCTTCTCCTCTCCAAGTGGGACCCATCCTCTTCCATCCATCCTACTGTATTTCCCACTCCATGCCTTTCTAGGCCGTGGGTTACAAGACTCCATCTAGACTCAGATGCTGCCTCCAGTGACATTTAGTGAGGCTTCCATAATGGGTGGTTATCCCTGGTGTAACCTACAGCTGAGTTTCATCACGCTCCTCAGCCAACAGTTGTTTTATGCTTTAAAACATAACAGTGGAAATTCCTTTACAGGCATCTGTTTTATTGTAACTGTTGATGATTATTCATGAGTGTACCTAACGCATTTCAAACGTTGGTTCATTAGCTCCCTAATTATCGGGTGCTGTTGTACAAATAATAGTTACTTTGTACTGTGTGAGCATAAATAGGATGATCCCTACCCTGAGATCATCCGGCATAAGCAGGTGGCTGGAGAGGCTGGGGAAACCATGGCGTCACTGGGCTTTCTAGGCTGGTCCCGTGTCATATGCGAAGGGTTTCTTTTAATCAGGTTTTTCACATTGTTTTTAGTGGCACAGAGCACACTTTCATGTCTGATGGTAACAAACATGAGCACCAAATAGATTTTTTTCTTTCCATTCATCACATGAAATACTGCTCATGTAGTTGGTTCTCTTTTAGAGCCGTTATGTACTAAATCTCCTAATGGTTAATTTTTCTGCATTATAAGTTAATTGGCATCTTGGATGATTATTCTCTTTTTCTGTGCTGTCCTACTCCTCCCTAGGGCATGACTGACTTTTACTGGTTTGAAGTTGCTACCGGACTTCTTGGTTTCTATGGGACGCCCCCACCCCAAGTATCAGGACTTTTTCCTGCTCTTCAACCGTTTCTGCACTCTTCTTTTTAAAATAGTTGGGCGTGATTGAAAATTTCTGTGCCTCAAATTGCTGTGCAAAAGCTCCTGCTTTCTCAGAACAGTTGTCTGTCCTGCTGTGTCGATTTGAGTGACTCTCCTTTAAAGCCCACAAACCCATTTTCCTCCTCGAGGAGCTATAGATACTTCTAAATTCTTTTTCAAGGACTGTACAAGTGTTTATATGGGGAAAATTAAGTCATATTTTCAAGGCAGAACTTCTAAATTAAAGTTCTGAAGCCATATTTTAACACCAAAGAGTTGACTTTGATTCCCCTCTCATCTCACCCCAGTCTTTCTCATGCCCACAGACATTTTGAGGAGGGACTTCAGACTCTCTGTGTTTGCTACAGATCATATGGGTACATCATCGTCAGAGCCACTGATGTCTTGTTTTGTGGCCTTTTGGGAAACTTGCTTCTATCCCAGTTGCCTTTGTGCATCTTTAGTGGCACCTTGGCCACCATCTGAGGACCTCAAGTGTTGTGATCCTTAGCAGGGCAGAGCCTAGAGTTTAAACCCCGACTCCAGGATGGGAGTTACACAAAGCTGACTTAGCTCAAAGTTTCTAGACAAAATAGGGGAGAAATAAACACCAAGGCCAAGATCTTCAGAGGCAGGGGAGTCCTGGAGGCAACTGGTAGGAAAAGCTAGAAAGTGGTTGAGCTCCAGCTCTCTAGAACGTCCATACTGGGCCTACAAGGGGAACTTCATCTTCTCCACAGAACAGTCATCCTTGAGATTGGTTTAGACTGCATGACCAAACGAGGTTTGGGTCATTAGTATTCCATCTCCAGTTGCTTACTGGTTTTCCTTTTCTACCTTAAATACCTCCCCTTGCTGCCCACCATAGCGGCACCCTAAAGTTGTCCTGGTGTAACGGCTGTACCGCCCAGTTGCACCTTCTGACTGATGGCAAACAAGAACTTACGGAGCTTTGTAATAGCTTTTAGGATTTGTCATAGTTTTCCAAGGCAAAATCCAGGGAGAAATTTGCTGTTACACATTTTCATGTGTTGTGATCATTATGAAAAGGACCTGTGTGGCTCCATGACAAAGCATTACAGACCTCTGAAGGAATACCAGAAGTCTCTGCCACCTCTGTTGGAAGTTCTTAGTAGAAAAGACCATAGTAGGATCATCAAGCTTTTAAGTAGTTCCCAACAGGCAGAAACCAAAGCTGTGCTTTTGTGCTGTCTTATGTTAAGGGAAAGTTAAACTTACGTTTCATTTGTGTTGATAATGAAGTCCTGAATGTCTGGTAATTATTATATAGAAATGTTGGGAGGTATGGGAAAAGGTATGGGAAAGTTTTTGGAGATTCATAGAATTTGATGAGTAAAAACTAGATGGACTAATTATGGAATCGCAGAATGGTAGGGGTTGGAAGGGACCTCTGAAGATCATCTCGTCCAACCCCCTTGCCAGAGCAGGGTCAGCCAGAGCAGGTCAGACAGAACTCATCTAGGTGGGTTTTGACTATCTCCAAGAGAAGGAGACCCCACAACCTCTCTGAGCAGCCTGTTCCAGGGCTCTGACACCCTCAAAGTAAAGAATTTTTTCCTCATGTTGAGACGGAACTTCTCGTGTTCCAGTTTATGCCCGTTGCCCCTTGCCCTGTTGCTGGGCACCACTGGTGAGATTCTGTTATTTCAACTTCCTCTTTTAAAGAGAAGAGCTGTGTGGAGGCTTTTGGAAGTACTGAAGTACCTGTTCAGCTGGAGGTTGCTTTATTTGGGGGAACTTCATATAAAACATAGTCTTTAATGGAACTACTTACAGATCTTGGTGAGGCCACCAAGACTTTCAGGTGTCTGAAGAAAAAGTGTCAGATTGATGGTGACCAAAATGGAGATTCACATCCCATCATAAACACAGCACAACAGCAGCAACACAAGTTTACTCCAATACTTCAGCAGTACTGAGGAAAATGCCTTTGCAGTGTAGCAAATAGTTTATTCTTTATTATTTTGCTTCTTGGCTCCTCTGCTTGGACCAACATAGAACGCAGTGGTGGTAGTGGCAAAGATGTCTCCTTCTTTCTCGTTCCTGTGCATATTGCTCTTTGTTTCAGAGTGATCTCTACGTTCCACCTTGTCTCTTGTGCAAAGATTCTTAACAACGCACATCGGTTCTAAAGAGACAGCTATTAATAACGTTAGGTTAATAGACATGAAAATGTACTTCTGCTGAAGAATGGAGCAGCCAATATTGGAAAAACTGTTCTACTTTAGGGTTGTTTTTTTCCAAGTGTTTTAACTGCACAGTAAAACAAGAAGAAAGTAGATTATAATCAAAGCATTTCCATCTTAGTTGTAAACAATTACAGCAATACTTGCATGGATGCCACATTAGAAGAAATTTACTGGATTCCATTCTAATGCAATTAGAGCTAATTTTGTTCTTTAAATGAATAAAAGGTCAGCTAGTAAATCTAGTTTATCTCAAGTCCAAGCTTCAATAAATTGTTTTATTTAATTTGTTGTAAAAGATCTTATCCTTAATGGGTCTAGCTCTTATTAGTTTGCTTGGGTTCTAAAATATTTATGACCACCTTTTTAGATATGATTTGAATGATATGTTTGAAGGGGTTTTCACTGCTTTTTTTTTTTCACTCCAGTGTTATCAAGGTAGATTGCTAACTGAGTTAGTATAGGAAGGAACTAGAGATGCTATCTTTTTTTAACGAAACAGAAGAAAACAAAAAACCACAGCTAGTATAGACTTTTAAATTTTAAGTCAACTGCAAATGATGGGCAGAATTGAATACTTCTATTCACTTGTGTCATGGTTTCTCTTTGTCTAGTTATTTTCTCCTGAGCACAATCATTTTTTGTACACCTAAGTTTTTAAAAAGTGTATCTATGGATAAGGTGTTGACATTCCAGCTACTACCACAGTTGACATAATCTTCAGCAAAAGTATGTGCTGTCATTTTTGATACGTGAGATAAATTTATTCTACATTGAAGTACAGTTTTTAAGACAAAGCACATGGTTTCTGACACTAATGCCAGACCACGAAGCAGAGTACCACTCAGTGGTGCTGTTTCAGTGCTTGTGTGACTTAGAACCAGGAGATATATTTTTGGTGAAATTAGATCTCCAAATTTGTCTTAAAACGTTGGGCTTTTGCTCCGGAGTCATTCTGCATTATAGCTCTGGAACCTGGAACTGAGTCATGAGAAGGGGAAAGACAGGTATTTTAACAGTATTCAACTTGTAAACCTGACCTATCAGTCTAATCAAGTTGTCCCTTGTCTTAAATATTTTTTTTAAGTGACTAGATATGTGGCTTTCTCAAAAAAAAAAAAAATCGTATACATGCTCAGATATGTACACGCGTGTGTCTATAAAAAACGTATATTAAATAACCTGTGGATTGTAAAATACAATCCTGAAAGGATTAAGGGATAGAAGAACTTTTGTTATCCAGTTATTTAATTGACTCCACTAAAGCTTTTTATCGCTTGGTGTAGGATATTATCAGTCCAAGGCCTAGTTTATGTTCGTTTGGAGGCTCGCTCGACTGCATGATATCCCCAGGACAAAAGCCACCAGCAGAGCTAGCTGACACCCTTGCCAGGGAATCTCAAAGCCAGGTAGCATATATATAGACCAAATTATTTTGTGACCAGTAGATGTGACCTCTCTGTGACCCAGAAGCGTACTTTGGGGACTAGGGGTACAGAGGAATCTGTCCTCTTGCTTTCTGTTTTATTACACTGAGTTTCTGTGATTGTCCATTAAGAACTTCTACCACAATAAGGTGCTCATAGCACGTATTTTTCTAAGTTGGCAAAATAGCATGTGTCTGAAAAGATGGAAGCCTGAAATGAAGTGTAGCTTGAGAAAAATCTCATTGAAGCTATAACCCTATCTAAAATACAGCTGGACTGTTGGAGGAGTTTATTTTTCATAAATTTACATGGTTTGGGTCATCAGTGCTACTTGCTCAAGAATTCATTGTTTTAAGCGCAACCGCAGTTGGGCAACAGAATTGCAGCAAAACAGTTCTTTAGTTACACGTTTTGAAATTCTGTAAAACATTAATATCTAACCTGCAGCATACGGAGTCCCACCAAGTTTATTATAGGGTGATGTTCTCCAAAAACCAGGTGCCTAAATGCCTAAATGATGGATGTTCTATCTGCAACAAGCTTAATTTACCTAAGAGCTGAGCTGCAAACTCTCCAGAGATTGAATTTTCTTGGGAAGTCTACACACACACATACACAATCAGACTTTAAAAAGGTAATGGCACCAAGGGAGGAGAGAAGAAGGAGGTATTAGCAAATATGTGGTTTTTGAAAACTGCTCAAACTGCCTGGGAGTTGTGGGAAAAAAGCTAGATATCTAAGACAGGACTTCACTATTAGCTTCAATTTAACTAGAATTCTGCCCTGTGTAGTTTCCAATAATGCATCTTATTTTTACGGTATCATCTTTGGTGGATATTCATAGGATCATAGAATTCCCTAGGTTGGAAGGGACCTTTCAGATCATCTAGTCCAACTGTCAACCTAACACTGACAAGAACCATTAAACCATGTCTCTAAGCACTATGTCTACCCGCCTTTTAAATACCTCCAGGGATGGTGGCTCCACCACTTCCCTGGGCAGCCCGTTCCAATGCTTGGTAACCCTTTCAGTGTAAAAATTTTTCCTAATATCTGATCTGAACCTCCCCTGGCACAACTTGAGGTTATTCCCTCTTGTCCTGTTGCCTGTTACTTGGAAGAAGAGACCAACCCCATTCAAAGAGCTTTAAGTTTGAATGGGGTTGTTCTCGTGCGGATAAATCCAACCGTGCGAAGAAACTTTTGAACTTCGGGTGCTGTTTAGTGGAGAACTACTCAGACTTTGATAATTTAGATTACTGCCTTCACAGTGTTTGCCCACAATAGCTGAATAATGGGGTTCATTAACTTCCCTGTGTAGGCACATCCAAATTTGTTTGCCTCCAGCCTTGGCCGGGGAGGAAAGCATTGGCTTTTTTATTGACTTGTCGAGGCCGTAGCTTTGCGTTACCGGCCAAGTAGCTCCTGACCCACTCCATTTATTTCACTGCTTTGTGGTGGGGAAACAGGTAAAGGAATCCTGCTGGAAGCCCCTCCTCCAGCACGTTTTTATGAATAAGAGCAGTGTTTGGAGCAGTTAAGGCACCGTGACCAAACCCTCCCAAAGACGTAACGCAAGCGGCGTGGGGCTATTGTGGGACGCAGCTGTGGGCGGTGTTGGTTACCCTGCGAGACATTGCTTATTCAACAGAAAGCTCCGGAGGAGAACTTCTTGTGGAATTAAATAGGAAGGGGAAAAAAAAATGATACTTCGGGGAGAAAAATGCAGAAGGGTAAACCACTGTTTGGGAAAATTAAACAATAGAGGCCCGGGCAGCAAAAGTCTGTGTTTATTGCAGGACTAATGGGTATCCCAATTATCATGGACCGTGTTAACCGTCCATTAGCAGAATCAACACTCTGGGTGTCAATCCAGCTTTGGCTGGGAGGCAGGAAAGAGCGTACAATGGTGAAATCGTCATTTTTGATATGAGCAATAGACCACCTAAGTGAGGAGGCAGAGGAATGAAAAATGATCTTGCTGCTCTCCGAGGCCGCGGAGGTGTGCGTCGGGAATTCCAGTGATCTTTACGGCGCCCATAAATCTCTGTGCCTCTGCGTTTGTGTGTGTATATACCACATACCTGCATTTTTCTCTTCTGTAGGCTTTTAAATCCTCAGAGCTGAGAGGACTGATTTTCAATGCCTTTTGCAAATGCTGAATGTATTTTAATGAAGATATTGTCTCGGGTATGATTCATATCCCTTTCCCGATTGTTCTTTTTGAGTGTAACATACTGGCCCCGATCCTGCAGTAAAATCCCCATGTGTGGTCTTGTATCCATCTAGAAGTCTCGTTCCCTTCGGTGGAGGTTCTTCAGCCTCTCCCTTGCTGCAGGATTGCAGCTTTTACATAAAAACAAACAAAAAAAGCCTGAAAAATACCATATCCATTTTACCAAAACAAGCAAATTATCATTTTTGTTTATATTTCTCAAGGTGATTTAGGACAGGTTTTTTCCTTCATTGAGCATGAGTTATTTCCAACTTCAGATATAGTCCTTAATTACTGAAGCCACCCCAACTAATTATTCATCCTGTTTATGGTAGGTGGTAGGCTGTGGCAAATTATTTTCATTTTGCTGCTGGCCACATTGGGTGATGACTCCAAAAATGAATCCATTAAAAGCCTTGAGTCATTAGAAAATAAAACAACTTAACTGGGAGATTCTTTGATTTTACTGCTTATTGCTCAAGAGTAAAAAAATTGTATAGTGGATACCACAGTTAAAAAAAAAAATACTTCAGGCAGGTTTAGACACATAAGTGAATTGCTTGTGTAAATGGGTTTGAGCAGCTGCCCTTATGAAGCACAACAGAAACCAATCAAAAATGTCTGAAAGATTAGAAAAGCAGATGGGTATTTGTTTCAAAAAATAGACTTTGCCACCATAGAAGATGGCTGCAAGAGAAAGGTACTGATTTGTTCGTGTCTTCAGCAGAGGTGCTTCTTTTTATTCACTCTTTTATTGAAGTTTTTTTAAAAAAAAAAAAGTGTGAGGAAACTGTGTAGACCCAGGGCTTTGTGTTAGAGTTCCTGGGAGCTGGATGTGGACAAGAGGGTTGTAGAGAAGTAGCCATCTGTAGACAGAAGAGAAAAAGATGGTCCTACGTGAATTTAGTGAACTTGTTCTGTAAGCAATTGATGTGTAGCTCTACAGAGCCTCCAAGTTCAGGACTGGCTGGTTTGCTTCGTTCTTACAAAAACATTTCTCAGCAATAAGCTGGAAATTACAGTTTCGGAGGTTTCTAAACCCATGCTGGCGTTATTTTCTGGTAGTTCATACAATTCATATTTTACACTGGTTCCCTTTAAAGAGGGTAAATGTAGGACTGGTTTATGAGCAAGAAATTGTGGCTGCCCCATCCCTGGAGGTGTTCAAGGCCAGGCTGGATGAGATTTTGAGAAACCTGGTCTGGTGGGAGGTGTCCCTGCCCGTGGCAGGGGGTTGGAACTGGATGATCTTGAAGGTCCCTTCCAACTCTAACCATTCTATGATTCTAGATCATGCATCCCATAACATTTCCCAAAACAAATGACAATACAGGGCAGTTTGCAAGGAAGACGTAAGAGAAAGTTTGCAAAGAGCTCACAAGCATAAACATGTTTTCCCAGCTTCTGGTTTTGCTGTTGAGAGCTCAGCAGAAGGGGATAATGCCAGGTGGTTTTCACGTTGAAGCTCTGAGCAGTTTGTTATTGATGATAAGGGAAAGAAAAGAAGATGAAAGATACCAAGACGCCACGCTACCAGCTCAGTTCTGTGTTGTCAGACTGGCGATGAACCAGCCGGAGATGTAGGTCGGAATGGTGAGAAAGAATGGGAGGGAGATTCAGGAGTCATCATCGGCAGAAAGGTGTTTGTGGTTGTCGAGAGAAATACCGTGGTGTAACAGATACACAGGGCGGAGGCCGGGGGCAGAACTCTGTTTCACTTAAAGTAATGGAAAAATAAACAGTAGAAAACCTGTAATTCAATTTTGAGAGCATAAACCAAAGGAGTTACCTAGAAATGTCAGCTGGACTGAAGACCTAATGGATTCAAAAGTGGTGATTGCTGCCTGTGGGAGGGGGGCACTTGGAGGAAATGGCTACGGAATTGTGTGAATAACTCCTTCCAAAAGGATGTTGGGAAGAAGCATCGTACCTCTAGGAGGAAAGGATGGTTAGCAAAGAAGTTATGTCTTCAAGGCAGAAGATGGTGAAGTCAGCCTTGAAGTCAAGCTGAATTAAATGTTGTGAAGGATATTGAGCAAATAGGAAAAGAAAGGAAGAAGGAGGACCATGGAAATGAAGACAGGGAGAAGGCGAAGGACGATATATGGATGATCCAAGAACAGAAAGAGTACTTTCCTTCTGATCCTGTGTTCATCCTCTGCGTTCCTGAGAACTAGGAAAAGTTGGGTAACAGCTGTAGGTTGACAGTGGTGGAAATTACCATAATGAATTGGGAAGCAAAACATAGGGGCCTTTGTGCACTGAAGTCATGGAATGGGATAATCTTTCTCCCAAGTTCTAGAAGAAGGGAGTCATGAATTTGCAGACTCAGTGACAAGTAATTTTTAATACATTTCTTTTTTTATTTTAAAATGCAACGTTTGTTAAATCTCTTTCTAATAAATAATAGAATAAATGGAAGTGCTGAAGAAGGGAAGAAAGGGGAAGTGATCTAGACACCCAGTGACAGCAGTGCACAGAATTATAATTATTAAATTTTGGAAGAAGAGCTGATTAAAGGCTTGGAAGTAATGGAATAACACACAAAACGGAAGTAAATGATGTCAACAGGCTTAATATCAACCTTTGATGAAGCAACTGGTTTTCTAGGTCACCCTAGTCCAGTTTGCAGTCCCAGCGAGAGATGTGGCTGGCAGCAGCTGAGTTTTTGCCATGTGTCCCAGGTATTTGTTTCCACTACCAATGCTGAGAGCAGCCACCTCCACCTCCTGCTGCAGAGTGGTTTCTCCTGGACTGGAGAACCAGTTGCTGGGTGCAGAGGATCAAATAGCTTCCCCTCCAAGGGAAGGTCTCAGCTGCGGTGGAGAAGAGGTGAGACACTGACGTAAAGTTGACGTCTGTCTTACCGTTGGAAGAAGGAATGCTCTCTTCTGGATGAATAAGAGATGGCAAACCCAAGCTGGATTCCAGGAAAACGTTTAATACCATCACACAGGACGTGCATAGTGAAGCCAGCAAAGACGGGACTAGCAGAGGAACTGCTCAGTAGTAAGGAATTAGCTCAAAGGACAGCAGCAACCGAGAGTTGTAAGAGAGCTTAAATAACCAGAGAGGAGGTTACTAGTCAACATGCTCAAGGAGGTATTTCAGGATGAGTTTCATTTAATAACTTCATTTAAAATTTTATCATAGAAGGATGTAGAACACCCATGCCTTTTGTTGGCAGTAAGGTTGAAGGACCATGTCAGTACAAATGAGGGTCTGATGATCATCTGGAAAGAACTGGATCCTCTTGAGTAGAAAGGAAATAAATGGTATCTAATTCCCTAAATGAAAAATTGCATTTAAGGCTTTGCATTTGAAGTGTACCAATAGAAACTTCCGCCAGAAGTGAAGAGCTGATCAGTAGGTGTATCACTACGGTAGGTGCATTGAGTGGGTGAGGGATCATTAGTTGATCACAGGATGACAGAGTCGCCAACATGATACAAGTGTAGGATGCATTGCAAGAGGTAATTTTAGCAGAGATAGTGGAAGTGGCCACGAAGATGATCAGAGGGCTGGAGCACCTCTGCTGTGAGGACAGGCTGAGAGAGTTGGGGTTGTTCAGCCTGGAGAAGAGAAGGCTCTGGGGACATCTTATAGCAGCCTTCCAGTACCTAAGGGAAACCTACAGAAGAGGTGGGGAGGGACCCTTTATGAGGGAGTGGAGCAAGAGGATGAGGGGTAACAGTTTTAAACTGAAAGAGGGGAGATTTAGATTAGATATTGGGAAGAAATTCTTTCCTGTGAAGGTGGTGAGACACTGGAACAGGTTGCCCAGAGAAGCTGTGGCTGCCCCATCCCTGGAGGGGTTCAAGGCCAGGTTGGATGGGGCTTTGAGCAACCTGGTCTGGTGGGAGGTGTCCCTGCCCAGGGCAGGGGGGTTGGAACGCAGTGATCTTGAAGGTCCCTTCCAACCCAAACCATTCTATGATTCTAAGCATCCAGGTGATGATATAAGAACCTGTTGATACGTCATCTGAAATGTTATATTCAATTCTTGAAGGCAGCTTATGTTCAGGGAGGATGAATTGGGAAGAGCAGGTGCAGAGGAGGGCTCGGAGCAATGTTGGGGGGAACATAGGGGAGGCTGTGTCATGGAGAGGAGAGCAACTTTGTGTGTTTAGTCTAGCATGTGAAGAGGGGATATGATTGCTGGCTACAAATACATCAGGCAAGTAAACATTTTGGAGGGAGAAAGCTATTTAAGCTAAAGAACAATGTTGGCACACAAACAAATGGGAATTAATTGGCTATGAATGTGGGCTGGAAATTGGCAGAGGTTGCTGTGCCACCAGAACAGTGAGATCCTGGGAGAGGGTAATGGTGGGGACAAAAAGATGAAGTGGTTATAAAATGAAACTCAATGAAGTTGTGAATGGGATTAGGTGCCACGATGCCTGAGAAATCACTAAACTCATTTGTCCAGGGAGGGGTGTTTGCAGGGTTTTGCTGTAGGGGAGAAATGGAGGATGGGCTGTTGAGCTCCACGTGCACCACTCAAAAAGTCATGACATTTGTGTGAGACCAGGCAGTGTCCACCAAAACAGATGATATCTTGGAATAAGCGTTCACAGTTCATTTTCCTTGATAGAGAAGAATATCACAGTGCAGGCAATTTATCGCGTTAATATTTTTTTTTTAATTTTTTTTTTTTTATTTCAAATTTAAGTACTGAAGTCTTTTCACTTGCAAAATTGCTAGGGGCTTTGCTGGAGGTTTGATACATTTTGGCACCCTGCGAACGCGTGAGCTGGTCATGGCGTGTGTTTGTGGAGCTGGTGTTTGCCAATACGACTTGTTTGCACAGAAGAAACTATTCAGCAGGGCATAAGAGATAAAAACTGAATTTCCCTTTCTAAAAGTAATATGGGAATTAGTCTACATTGCAGAGCTTAAATTACACCGATTCTCCTCCAGGGTTGGAATAAAATTTTCAAAATCACCTCTAATCTGTGAAGAATCTAAACCATATGGAAATCTTCCTGATTCCCCTAGGTGGTTTTGACACTTTTACCCACAGCTCTTAGAGTATTTCTTTTTTTTTTTTTTTTTTCCTGCTGCAACAATCTCAGTTCCAGGTGTGAGATTTGTCAGGAATAAAATAGTTGCACCATTTAACTTTCTAGCATCAAGGAACTTGTATTGATAAGGGAATATCAATACTAATAGATAATAATATCACTAATAATATAACTTGTAATAATCCCAGTGAGTTGTACTAGTTTTAATTATGTCAGTGCAGTTGACGGGGTCATTTTCCTACGCACAAAGACCCCTTTAGCTCCCGCTCCTTGCTTAAAAATGGGTCACGGGTTCAGAAAGGAATTAGGACTTTTCAAATGTCATTTTTCCTTTAGGCAGAGCCTATGTGAAACAGCTTCTTTCTCCAAGAAACAAAGATCGCTGTGATTTTTTACTAGACCTTTCGAAGTACCGATACGGCATTTTTTTTTTTTTTCAGCCCATCACCCGGAGCAATCATCCAGCCCTGTGGCTCATATCCTATTTTTTTGAGAAGCCATTTCCTTTCGGTGGACACGTCTTTTTCCCTGTGTTTATATGAAGCAGTCGGGGGCTGTCAGCCAGAAGGATCGGAATCAAATCAAATAAATTACTTGCAAAGATAGGAAACCATTTCACACCTTGGAGCCTCATTTTGCTCCAGATGTAGCGTGTTACAGCTCAGCCCACTTAGAGCCAGTGCTAAATTAACTGACCCCTCGCAACACTTAAAATCTTGGTAGAATTTGCACTTTTCCTGCAAACCGACACTTGGGTTTCAGCCTGTTTGGGTTTGGATGCTTAACTGTGGACAGGGTGATTGCCCTGGAGTAATGGTGAACATGGGTTTTCATTCATTCTACCATTATAGAGTCATGAAGAATCATTATGAAGAGGTCTATCAATTCTAAAGGCACCAAGGTTCTGTAAGAAATACACAGTTCCTGCTGGCGTTTAAAAAAAAAAATCCAGAATTAATTTAGGTTGGACACAACCAGATACACAATGTTTACATTAATTCTGGGTTTTTTTTTAAAGGGAGTGGTAACCTTTACTTATGATTTATGGAAGCTCTTATTACCACATCTATTCCAAGGCTTTTCTCACACCCCTTCATTCTGGAGGAACTATTTTGATTCAAAACCAACTTTTAATTGACTTTTTATCTTTCAGTGTAGAACGTGTTTGTGAGACACTGCCAGGCAAGCAGCCTGGAGAGGAGTGTAATTCTTGTCTCAGGACTCTGAGTATGTTGATGGTGGTTGTGTTTGATTATTATTCCAGCCTCGGTTTTAGATTTCTTGGACTTTGAAGGGTGGGGTGAAGTTTTGTCATATTTAGTATTGTACTTAGCGATTTTTAATATACGAGTGGTGATGATGGAAGTGTGTGAGAAGCATATTTGGGAAGGAAAGTAACGATACATGTATGGTGATGTCCAAATGTAGACTTTAAATCTTAACCAGGGACCTGGGTACCAGGAGGATCGAAGCTTCGCTGTAGTGAGTACCACCTACTTGCAGCGTGCTCTGTGCCTCGATTTTCCTGTCTATAAAACAGAGCTCATAAATCTTGCCATCATTTACATAGTGTTTTGATATCGGGTTTCTTTCCAAGTCTGAAGTAACATTAATTATTAGTTGTGGGATTGCTGTTTCCCTTTGATTTCTCCCCACCTCCATATTGCCGTGTGTGCAGCCCCTTCTTCAGGACGGAGGACAGGCTAAACCACCCTCGCTGAGATTACTCCATCACCTCTGATGGTGTAGCACAAAGCCAGTCATTTCTCCACTCCGGAGTCTAAAGTCTCTGAACTTCATTAGCCCAAGGGAGTGGTAGGCCCAAGCGTGCTCCGAAATGCCGATCTCCTGTTTTGATAACTGAGCTCTAAAATCAAGATAAACAACCTGCCCTATATACTGAACATGTCCTAATTGCACGCTTCAAGCAAACCAGCCAATCAATGAGTCTGTGTCGCCCGCTAATGAATATTTGTAGTTTTGGAAGATTTCTCATGTGATGTTCCTTCTGCAGTTATTAACAGAGTGGCTTCGAAGACCCTGTTCAGGAGGAGAACCCGGCTTTATCTGGCCCAAGAAACTATGTCATTTAATTTCATATGTTAGCTGGGCATGGTCACTCTTATTCAAATCATATTAGCTAATACTTCTGTAGAACTGTTTACACTGGGTGCAAAGTTGTGTTTAAAATCCTATTAGCTGATACATTTCCTAGTCTAGACTCGAGGAGGGTTGACTCCCTGAAGAAGTCATAGCAGGACTTTGTTTACTTGCAGGGGGTAGAAGAAGGAGGCAGGAAAAGAAGGGGTAATGACGTTTGAAACAGTCCAAATGACTTCTGTGGTGCCAAATATTTTGCTGTCTGTCCCTCTCCCTGCTTTTATTATTGCTAATTTTTTTTTTTTTTTTTTTTTAATTGAGAGGTGGCTCTTAAGTCGTGAGGGTGACTTTGCAAACCATGGGAGAATTGCCACCAACCAAGGTCTTAGGAATTCAGCATTGGGAGCCAGGGCTCTCCGTGGGAGCTGTGGAAGGAGGAAGGCACAGCAGAAGCGTCTGAGTTGAAGTGGCCAGTCAGGCAGGAGCTCCGGGGAGCCACATGCTAAGACTTTCATTGAGCCAGAAACACATCATGGACGTTCAAGAGCCAAAGAGAAAGCTTTCTTGGTGGGAGTTAACAGTGGGGTTTTGAATGTACCCCACTAACAGGAGAAAGAAACTAGATTTGGTGTGTAGGTTGCTCCCAGGATGGCACAATAATCATAAAATCATAGAACGGTTTAGGTTGGAAGGGACTCTAAAAATCATCCAGTTCCAAGCCCTCTGCCATGGGCAGGGACATCTCCCACCAGACCAGGTTGCTCAAAGCCCCATCCAGCCTGGCCTTGAACCCCTCCAGGGATGGGGCACCCACAGCTTCTCTGGGCAACCTGTTCCAGTGTCTCATCACCCTCACAGGAAAGAATTTCTTCCTGATATCTCATCTAAATCTCCCCTCTTTCAGTTTAAAACCGTTACCCATCGTCCTATCGCTCCACTCCCTGATAAAGAGTCTCTCCCCATCTCTCCTGTAGGCCCCCTTTAGGTACTGGAAGGGGCTTTAAGGTCTCCCCAGAGCCTTCTCTTCTTCAGGCTGAACAACCCCAACTCTTTCAGCCTGTCTTCATAGGAGAGGTGCTCCAGCCCTCTGATCATCTTCATGGCCCTCCTCTGGACCTGTTCCAACAGGTCCATGTCCCAGATCCCAGGACTTACTTCCTTCTGCAAGTCACAGATGAGGTAAATCAGGAGTCCTGTGCTTTGACTCACAGTCTAGCACCTACTGACACATAAAAAGAGCCTGAGCATCCAGATCAGGTATCTGAAGCAATCGCTGGGGCATCAAGTAGTGTGAATATCTTCAGTGTTGCTGATGGAAAGTCATCTAACACCTTTTAGTTTCTGCTCCACTCCAAGTTTCTAAACTTCCTTGGTCTTGGTTCTCTTCCCCTGGTCACTCATAGTAGGTCTTGGAAGGTAGGTGTGATGTTGCAGTTGGCAGGCGAGGCAGGAATACCAAACCCATGTCTCTGTTTCGTTTTGATTTAGTAGTTCAAGTGGCACATCTTGGAAAAAAACCACTTATTAGCTCAGCCAAGCATTAAATGCTGTAGAATTCCAAGTCTTTCTCAAACAATGGCTTGGATTATTGACCTGAAATGCAGGCAATGTCTCCGCTGCTAATGATACTGCCTTTTGAATATCGTGAGAGAGCTGCAGTAAACTCTAAAGTTGAATGTAGAATTCCCATTGGCGGTGGAGCTGGACTTTCCCAGTTCTCAGGAGTTGCTGGAATTTGATTTTCGTCATGGTTTTCCTGCTGATGTCTCTGCTTTTTGCCTTCTTAAGATCTCCTCTCTGGAATGTCTAACCTTTCTTTAAATCGCCCTCTTCCTTCAGTCCTGTTGCAAATCAATTGCACTCCCACAGTTACCATTCAAACATAAATAAGTTAGTTAAATGATTTACCAAAATATGGTCAAACAAATAGACCTATTCTGTGTTTTGTTTGAGGGTTTTTTTTGTTTTGTTTTGTTTTCTAAAACATCCTTTTCCTTCTCTTTACGTTTCTAACCTAGAGCCTTATGGTAAGGGCTTTTTCTGTCTTGTCCGTTAAATCGCATGCACATCAATAACACTGTGTATCAACATCCATTAATAAACCTTGGGTCCTCTATGTGTTCCCCCTTCCTGGGCAAGATTATTCTATACTGTGTATTTACTAGAGCTACATCCTGTCTACTTCAGCTACTCGAGTAAGTAGCAATATTTTAACTGCTGAGTATATCGTGTGCGTCATTTATTTGTCCTGACTAGATCCACTGCTGGTTTCATAAACATTTGGGGAAAGAAATACTAAACTAGCAAATATTTGGAGAACCCCCTAATGTACGATCTTAAGAGGATGATATCGTCTCTCAGTTTGAAGATTAAAATCAGTGCTGTTCACAGCTGATTAACTTTCCTTTCTAATATTTCCCACAAATTGAGCTAATGTAATAAAACTTAACGAAACAAGGTTTAGTAAAGCCGCAGAGAATATTTCTCTGACAGCGAGCTGGAGAGTGGTTCGGGCTGTCGTGGTGTTCACTTTGTAATGGCTTTATCCCGTCCCATGGATGGATGTAGCAGTGACAGCAGTCCTCGTGTTGGGTTGAAACAGCCTACCAAAGAGGCTCAAAAGTGATGTGAATTAGCAGCACTGTGTTTTCTTTATGTCTCGTCGTTGAGAGATCGTTGCTTTCTTTCCCATCAGCTCCTAACAATTCTCATTTTTGGTCCTACAGAGTCATCAGCAAAGTGGTACCAGCTCCAGAGGCCAAAAACTCCGCTCCTGTCAGCCGGCCCAAAACACCTCCACCCGTGCCATCACCTGTACCAGCTCCCGTTCATGTCACCCCTCCTCCAGCCCCAGCTCCTCCTCCTCCCCAGGCTACCGTCTCGCCGGTCCTCATCCCACCGCCCTCTCCAGCCATCTCGGCAGCAGGAGGCTCCAAAGCTCCGGTCAGGAGCGTGGTGACTGAGACCGTCAGTACTTACGTGGTAGGTAACACGCACCACACCGTGTCCCAGGGCCGGTGACATTCATCTCTTGGAACTGCTGAACTCCTGGGTGAACTCAGCAGCTCAAACTGATGGTTCCTGGGCTTGTGATAAACAAGTCCAGTTATATCCCACTTGGTATTTTCTGCTAACTGAGCGAGGGCATTTATTTTTGGAGGTGGAGATGGTTTTTATAGATGCTTTCATAAGTGCTGAATTGAAACCTCAAATGTCAAGCTTGCCATAGATTTTGCTGTCAGTCAGGTAAAGTACAAAACCCTCATGCGGCATCAAGAATTTTGACTCATTTGAAATGTGTTGAGTCCACTAATCTCTTTTCTGGTTTCTTCAACATAGAGAAATTGCAAATGTTTGTGCATCTCAGAAAGTCTGTAGATAGTTCATTAGTCTACAGGTCATTAGTCTGTTTGACATATGGTCTGAACTTGGCCTCTGTCTGGTAGCATTAAGTCTTCTTCATTCCTTTTGAAAAGTCTCCCATCCCACATGATGTAGGGACTGCACTTTCTAAAAGAACATCTGCTTTAGATGCCATGTAAAATGGAAGTCCTGACCGTTCCTGGTCCTTGAAGAGCAACAGATGCCATTAACAATGGTAGCAGTGTAGTTATCCTCCCTCTCCTGGCTGAATTCCAGCTTGGTTGAGGACACCTTCCTTATCTGTCATAGGTAGCAGTTTAAAACCCTCACCTTCAAAACACCTGAAACTTGCTTTTATTACAATTCATAGATTCATAGAATTAGGTCAGAGTTGGAAGGGACCTTAAAGATCATTGAGTTCCAACCCCCCTGCCATGGGCAGGGACACCTCCCACTAGACCAGGTTGCTCAAAGCCCCATCCAGCCTGGTCTTGAACACCTCCAGGGATGGAAGTGATTCCTTGTGCTTTAATTGCAACACAGGTGTGATTTTTATCTTTTTTTTTTCTTCAATTCTTACTTTTATGGTGATCCTAGTGTAAATCTACCCTGCCATTTCTAATGGAAAAGGTGCTCTTCCCTGCTGGACTTAAACCAGTTGTGTCACGTTACTGGTCTCTATTTATAAACAGCTTCTACATTTCACTCCCGAGGTGGTTACCGCACCAGAAGCTGTGCGTTGTCTTTAGGGTGCAGGACACTCATCCTCACCTCCTGTATCACAGCTGTACATACAGTGTCACTCTTCCCTGTTACAGCAGTGCCCAGAAGCTTGGAAATTCATCCTAAGAGAGAAACATTTCCAAAAATACTGTACTACATCCAGTTTTCTTCAGTGGGTGTTTAAAGCAAGTAACTTGGAGATGATGTTAGTTTAAAGGAAGAAAACCTGGAACTTTTCCAAGGTACTTAGAATCATAGAGTTGACTAGGTTGGAGGAGACCATTCAGATCATCGAGTCCAACCATCAACCTAACATTGACAAAACCACCACTAAGCCCTGTCCCTCAGCACCACATCTGCCTGGCTTTGAAGTACCTCCAGGGATGGACATTCCACCACTTCCCTGGGCAGCCTGTTCCAATGTTTGATAACCCTCATGGTGAAGAAATTTTTCCTGATACCCAATCTAAACCTCCCCTGGCACAACTTGAGGCCATTTCCTCTTGTCCTATCGCTTGTTACTTGGGAGAGAAGACTGACCCCCACCTCTCTACAACCTCCAGGTAGTCGTAGAGAGTGAGAAGGGTGGCAAAACTCTTAGCACCTTATGGAGAATTTAGAGGACATGTAGGCTCCAGGTTATTTCTTGCTTCAGCATTATGGTTGAAACCAGGGCTTTTACTCCATCAGGATCCAACTATGTCCAGAGGCAGAGACACTCCTGATGTGAGACGTTTATAAGTCAAAAAGCTGGGAGAGAGTCTGGGGAAGAAGGGAGTAATTAGTAACTATTAGGCCCTTGCGTGAAGGGAATCCAGGACACAGAATGATGAAATGGCTTTTGCCATGTCGCACGGGAAAGCTCTTGTAGAGATAAGATTGGAGCCGGTGTGACAGAGGTGCACAACTCCTTTCTGCAGAAGAGGACAGGAGGATGATCTTAGAGTTTAAAAATAAAAGAAAGATGTGGGATCTCCCTGTAGGATAGCATCTCGGCAAGTGTGCCCTTATCATTAACTCTCAGCGGTTTGTACTAAAATAGCATCCTCGATCACATACTGTCCCTCCTTCCACGACCCTTGGCTCATTAAGGAATGAGAAGTTGGGCAATATTTTTAACATCCTCATTCAGCAGCCCCAAGTTCTCGTTTAACAAGCAGGCAGAGGTTTCGATGGTTATAGACCACCCACCTCCAGCCCCTGAAAGCCTAAGGCAGGTAATTCTGCAGCCAAACATCCCCCCCTGAAAAGTTAAGTTTGGGTAAGTTAGGGTGTCTGTCTAATCATAGAATCTTAGAATCGTCACGGTTGGAAGAGACCTTTAAGATCATTGAGTCCAGCCATTAACCCAGCACTGCCCAGTTGCTGCTAAACCATGTCCCTCAGCACCATGTCTGCCCAGCTTTTAAATACCTCCAGGGATGGGGACTCCACCACTTCCCTGGGCAGCCTGTTTCAGTGCAGGACAACACTTTTGGTGAAGAAATATTTCCTATATCCATCCGAAACCTCCCCTGGCACAATTTGAGGCCATTTCCTCTTTTCCTGTCGCTTGTTACTGGGGAGTTGTAGAGAGGGAGAAGGTCTCCCCTCAGCCTCCTTTTCTCCAGGCTGAACAACCCCAGCTCCCACAGCCACTCACAGAATCAGGGAATTGTCAGAGTTGAAAGGGACCTCTAGAGATCATCTAGTCCAACTCCCCTGCTAAAGCAGGGTTGCCCAGAGCACATCACTCAGGACTGCATCACTCCTCACAAGACTTGTGCTCCAGACCCCTCACCAGCTTCGTTTTCCTTCTCTGGACACACTTCAGCACCTCATGGGGTGACATCAAGCAGCATCACAGAATCACAGAATCACATGGGGTTGGAAGGGACCTCTGGAGATCATCTAGTCCAATGTCCCACCTACAGCAGGTTGCACAGGAACGTGTCCAGGTGGGTTTTGAATGTCTCCAGAGAAGGAGACTCCACCACCTCTCTGGGCAGCCTGTGCCAGTGTTCTGGCACCCTCAAAGTCAAGAAGTTCCTCCTCATGTTTAGGTGGAACTTCTTACATTCAAGTTTGTGCCCATTTCCTCTTGTCCTGTCCCTGGGCACCACTGAAAAAAGACTGGCCCCATCCTCTTGACACCCTCCCTTTAAGTATTTATAAGCATTGATCAGATCCTCCCTCAGCCTTCTCTTCTCCAGACTAAAAAGACCCAAGTCCCTCAGCCTCTCCTTGTAAGGAAGATGCTCCAGGCCCCTCATCATCTCTGTAGCCCTCTGCTGTACCCTCTCCAGCAGTTCCCTGTCCTTCTTGAACTGGGGAGCCCAGAACTGGACACAGTGCTCCAGATGGGACCTCACCTACAGCTGGAACCCAGCACCTCATGGGGGGACATCAGGCAGCGTCACCTACAGCTGGCACCGCCGGTGCCTGAGCCAGGCAGCACCCTGGGTGGGTGCCTTCCAAGTGCAGGACCTTTTCAGAGGACAGACCTGCAGAGTAGGTGCTTCTCTACCAACTCAAAATGACTTTGCAGATGTGAGATTGGATGTGTAGATAGGAATGATTTTTGCAATCAATCAGCTTTAAAAATCAAGCTCCTTGTATGACGTTGCCAACTACATCTCGCTGTTGGGAAGGGGATTGTTCCATGCTTTATGTTCCTGGGGTTCGTATTTTTTATTTTTAAATCAGAAAAAAAAAAAAAAAACCAAACTCAGGGCTTTAAGAGGAGTCAGTGGAGAGTGAAGTGTTGGTTGCAGCTCCGGTACATGCCTATTGATTTTTCGGGAGGTGCTAGAAGATGTACAGACCACCCTGTAGTGGTTCTTTTGGGTTTTTTTTTATCCCTAAGAGCATCTGGGGCGTTTCATCTCTTATTTTTTTAATATCGTCTTCGGAGGTTGTACGGATAGCAAAAAAAGTTGTTGCCTCAGCGATGTGTAAATGCAGGAACGCAGAAAAGCTGAGAACAAAACAGTTTGTGTTCTTGAGATTCGGTGATAACATGCGAATCTCGGCAAAGGGGTGATGAAATCCGGGTACAAACCCAGACATTTTGTACTCTGTATTGCTAACTGCGCTTCTTCGGGTGGATTTGGGGACCTTTTGCCTGTATGTTTTGACCAAGGAACCGTTAAAGAAACCACTTGAAATTTAAAAATCCAAACAATGGGTCTAGCAGGATATAAACATTTAAAAAAATATATATTATAAAGCCCTGAATGTGCCAAATCCAGTAAGCAGCTGCCTTATACTGTAAATGATCTGCCTCCCTCGCTTCGTTTACCCTTTAGTAAATTGTGCTGTGCCATAAATGTCATAAGGGGAATGGAAAGTTACTCAGTAACAACTTTTTTTTATCCCCTGATGTTATCAGCGAGTTGAAGTTGAAGGCTTTGGCTAATAAGTAATAACGGCGACGTATACGCGGGGGGCTGTATATTTCACATGCACCCCAGGCTGGTGCCTTCCGGGGGGGGCTGCCCCTTGCTCCTTCTTGCCGTTCACGGGATAGAATTTAAAAAAGTGTCACCATAGACGGGGCAGGAATTGTGTCCTGAAGCCCCGGCTGCCATACCTGAAGGCCAGGGCTGAGGCTGAGGTGGTACAACTGGCTTTACTGGTTTACGGGACAGCACAGGAAAACTTTTGTCAACCCGCTGCTGTGTAGGAAAATAAATTAAAACGTAATGCTGAGCACACAGGAGGGGAGAATTCATAAAAAACAACGGTGAGCACAGAGTAGCTTTGTGGGATAAGCGAGAAACGTTGTTTTTAAAACAAAAAAAAAATCGATTTTGCTGCTCCCTTAGTCCTGCAAAGCGGGTAACTGTCTTTATTTCTCTGCACCAGATCCGAGACGAGTGGGGCAACCAGATCTGGATCTGCCCTGGCTGTAACAAGCCAGATGATGGCAGTCCAATGATAGGTTGTGACGGCTGCGACGACTGGTATCACTGGTAAGTTCCTCCTCTCCATCCTAGTTTGCCGTTCCCTGGCAGATGGGGGCTATATTATCCAAAAAAATCCTTTTTTTTTTTTTTTTGCCTTGATTTTACGGTTTGCGACGCCGGGAATACTTGAATGGTTTTGCTGCGTCCAATTTAATAATCTGGAAGATACTTTTATCTCTGCCTCTCTCTGGAATTTGAAAAAAGCAGATTTTAAGCTGTGAAGGAGAGTTACTTTTTAATTAATGGGCGTTGGTGATAACAGTTGTTTTTGAAACTGCTGGGAAATATTGCTGATTCCGGTAATTTGGAGAGAACTCCAGGATTACGAGCGCAGCGTATCCAGATAGACATTTCAAATTACGGAGCATTGTATGAACGGTGATATAAATGTCAGCTCCTATAAAGGGGTTGGAGGGAATTAATCACTTTTTAGGCGTTTTCTTACCCAGCTGCATAAAATCGTAAGATTTTTTTGCAGATGCGTTAAAGAAGCGTTTGAAATTCTTTTAAATGTAGCCCACGATACCTGAAAGTGCGCTCGTATTTTCTGTTTAAGTAAAAGTTCTTCTCAGAGTGCCTTTTTGATATATTTTTTGTTTGTTTGTTTCAAAGCAGGTGGGTTTTAGGTTTCTGTTCCATCATTATACTCGTGAAGGTGATGATAATGTCATCGCCATATTCGTGTGAGGGCTGGAACTTCAGTCTCCCACTGAAAATTTTCGTTTCTTTGGGTGAGAAACAAAAAGTCGTGTTAACCCCGCTGAGACCGGACGGTGTTTTCCCTTGTCCTTCCCAGGCCCTGCGTCGGGATCACGACTGCGCCCCCGGAAGAGATGCAGTGGTTCTGCTCCAAGTGCGCCAACAAAAAGAAGGATAAAAAACACAAGAAGAGGAAGCACAAGGCGCACTGAAGACCCCGCAGGGCAGGGGGAGGGGGGGACGACTCTGGTCCCGCTCGCCGACCCCACCGCAGCGCAGCCCCTCGGGGTTGGGGGGGAGCCACCCAGCCACCTCGTGTCTCCCCGTTGGGGACTCCGGAGCCAATCGGGGGTGGGAGGGACGAGGAGAAGCTCTCCCTTTGGCATCCCGGCCGAGCCCAAGGGGTTGGATTTTGGTACATTCTGATGCTGGCTTTTCGCCTACCGAGGGCAATTTGCACAGAGCGTTAACGAAGACTTGGGCAGTTGACGGGACCGCTCCCGCTCCCGTGGCTCGGCAGCAGCCAAGATGAATGTTGTAAATACAGATACCTGTCCTATTCTTCCCCGATTTGTCACGAATCCCTCTGGAACCTTTGCAGCAAGGTGCCGAGAGGGGGAGAAAATGTAAATTGCAGTAAGTTGTAAACTGAGGAGACCTTCTGGAATGATTTCTGTAGCCTGGGTGCAGTTCAGCCTCTAC
>QJSC01008878.1:939472-963634 GCA_003697955.1 Calidris pygmaea
TTTTTTTTTTTAATTTTTTTTTAAATTCTTTTTTTAGGGCTCGAGGAGTTTTATTTTTTGGGGGGAGAATACAAACCTAGCAGCTATTAAAAGCCCGTGCGACGTTAAGGCCTGGCCTTATGGCTTTGAGGGATTGGCGAGCTCTGCCCCAGCGGTGCGAGGAGCACGGGGAGGCGGCCAGCGCCGTAATTAGGCCTCGATTCAGATACTTAAACATGTGGTAACTTCTTAAGAAGTGAGTAATCCTATTGCCTTCAAGGAGCCTGTTCCCACACTTGTTTAAATGCCTTCTGAATCGCCAGCTTAGGCCGGGGGGGGCTCCGCACTTTTACCGGTAGCGACAGCGTGTTAAGCTGTAGCTGAGCCTTTTTTTTTTTTTTTTTTTTTTTTTTTTTTGCTTTTTTTTAGCCAGTTTGCCAAAATCACCGAGCTCCCCTTTAGACGGAGGAGATGCGCTGAGGCCAGAAGGTGTGTTAACTCTGCTTTGCGTATCCCCCTTGGAAAGACCCGTCAAGTGAATACAAAATTGTATTCCCTGTTGAAAAACGAAGGGGAAAATTGCAGAGAAAAAAAAAAAAAATTAAAAAAAAAATAAAAGAAGGCAGTATTCGATATTGTAGTGCAATGCATTTCAGAGCTAAATAAAATATAAGAATGAATCCGGAAAAAAAAATATATACCTTTTGTTTACGAAGCCGTAGGGAACATTCAGACTTCTTTGGTTAATTTGGGGATATTTCTACTTTAAACCGTACGGTGAGAAACATCTGATGTCTGAGACTATGGCCCTTTCACCTGTTGCGCAGATACTAAGTGTTATTTTTTTAAATGCATCCAAATTGATATTAATGAGCGTTGAATTAGTCATGTTTTTTAAAAGTGCAGGTCTAGTTAGGGAAATGAGGCTTTGCTGATAGAACTGTTAAATTGCAAATCAGTGGAGATATGGGTGAAATTGGTTTATTAAAAGTGCACTGTTACTTTCTTTGTTCAATGCCACCTCGTTTATATTCCGTCCCTGCTAATTACCAGTCAAGAAAGTTCTTAGGTTTGATTATGTTTTTTTTTTTAATTTTATTTTGAATTGTTGAATGTTGCAAACCTGATTCTTGTTTCTCTCCGCGTGTAATGTGCAGACAATACAAAAAACCCACCGTCTTTGGTCATTTCTGGTTGCAATAATAAAGAACTAGCTTTTGGTAAGTTGTTTATCCGTTTCCTCCTCCCCTCTCCCGTTAATCAGAACTTCTCACATTTAATCAACTAAATTATTCAGGGTGCCGTGGGAGGGCTGAACTTTGCCGTTCGGCTATTTCTGTGCGTTGCTGCCGCCGGGTTGGTTTCCTACCCTGGGTTTTATGATTTTATAAATGACCTCTGCGGCAATAAAACCACAGCATCGTTTTCAGGAGGCTTGTGTGGCCGACGGGATTAGTAACGGGAGAAGGGGCCCTTCACCTCCGGGTCACCAGTTTGAAGCCAGCCCTGGTCCCTGCAGAGCCTGCCTCCCCTTTCCCTTACGCTGGTGCCTGTCAGAAATCGGTGCTGTAAAAGAATAACCGCCTTCCAAAAATAGTTCCCCGCTGACCAGCCATGTGGCATGGACCTTCTTTACCACCCAACACCCAGCTGCTTCCCCAGATGTTTTTATTTGCTGCTGGAACTTCACGGGTTGTGTTTCTTCTCTGTAAACTTCGCCGGAGTTAGAGCTGCTCCCATGGTTTGCTGCTCGATTTTGTGTTTGGGCATTTGTGTTCCTCTGAACCATGGAATCATAGAACGCTTTGGGTTGGAAAGGACCTTAAAGATCCTCTGGTTCCAACCCCCCTGCCATGGGTTGCTCAACAGGAGGTTTCAGCAACCTCCTGTTAGATCAGATTGCTCAAAGCCCCGTCCAGCCTGGCCTTGAACACCTCCAGGGATGTTCCACAGCTTCTCTGGGCAACCTCATCTGGTGCCTCACCACCCTCAGAGTGAAAGCCATTATAGAATCCTCATAGAATCCATTTAGGATTTGGGGTTTGGACACTGCTGTCCATGGGAAGAGGGCACAACGGGTGGGTTGCGGGTTGGTTTGTATCTACCACATCATGGTAGACCATCAATGTCTCTGAATGGTTTTCCTACCTTGGGAGGGCAGCTTCATCCATGAGGAAAGTCAGGTATGAGCGCTGCCACTGGAAAACATCTATTTCCACTGGTAGTTGAAGTAAAACCAATTAAAAAGTTTAGAAAGTACAGAATTACAGAGTTTTCAGTGAGGAGAAGACAACTCACCATCTGCCCACGGTATAAAGAGAAGACACCCAATTTTCCCACCTTTCCTGGTGCCCCCTACGTCGTGGATTTAGGCGGCGGGGCGGGTATTGGTAGCGAATATTTGAGAAAAGAGCGTGAAAGCTCTTCCGTGAGAAAAGCTTGTTGAGTCCTGCCTTGACTCTGGGGCCAGATTATTATCTGGAGTCAGTCGGGAGTCAGTCGGAGCTGTGTGGGTTTGCACCAGCCCAGAAGCTGCCCGCTCCCTCGTGCGGCCGGGGAGCAGCCCTGGTTATTGTGAAATGAGGGGGGGGGGGGGGGGGGGGGGGGTGGTGGGGGTGTCATCCTTTTCATCCCGTAAATCCTCCTTGGGGGCAGGCTGTGCTGGAGGGAACGGGTGCTCGCTGCAGAGCCCCTTAGTCATTGGGCAAAATCGCGGCTTCTCGATGAGTTTTGCACCCAGAAAAAAAAATCCCGTGACGTTAATTGACTCCAGAGGGCTGTGCCCCCATCCAGCGTGACCTGAACAGGCTGGAGAGCTGGGCAGAGAAGAACCTAATGAGGCTCAACAAGGGCAAATGTAGGGTCCTGCACCTGGGGAGGAAGAACCCCAGGCACCAATATAGGTTTGGGGTGGATCTTCTGGGAAGCACTGCTGAGGAGAAGGATCTGGGGGTCCTGGTGGATGACAGGCTCTCCATGAGCCAGCAATGTGCCCGTGTTGCCAAGAGGGCCACTGGGATCCTGGGCTGCGTAGGGAAGAGTGTGGCCTGGAGGTGGAGGGAGGTCATTCTCCCCCTCTGCTCTGCACTGGTGAGGCCACAACTGGAATCCTGCGTCCAGTTCTGGGCTCCCCAGTTCAAGAGAGACAGGGAACTGCTGGAGAGAGTCCAGTGTAAGGCAACCAAGATGATGGAGGAAAGGTGAGAGAGCTGGGGCTCTTTAGCCTGGAGAAGAGAAGGCTGAGGGGAGAACTTGTCTATGTTTACAAGTATCTAAAGGGTGGGTGGAAGGATGATGGAGCCGGACTCTTTTCCTTGGTTTCCAGCGACAGGACGAGGGGCAACGGACACAAGCTGGAACATGGGAAGTTCCATTAAATAGGAGGAAAAACTTCTTTCTGGTGAGGGTGCCAGAGCCCTGGAAGAGGCTGCCCAGGGAGGGTGTGGGGTCCCCTTTTCTGGAGATCTTCAAGCCCCACCTGGATGCAGTCCTGAGTGATGTGCTCTGGGCAATCCTGCTTTGTCAGGGGAGTTGGACTAGATGATCTCTAGAGGTCCCTTCCAGCTCTGACAATTCCGTGATTCCATAATATCAAGAGGGTAAGCGCAACGCTCAGAAATAGAAGAAACTATCTATCTTGACTACTGATTTTTATTGGGAGGGCAGAGATATCAACGCAGAACATCCCTCCCCGGAGCACCGGGGATGCACTTTTTCCTGGGATAATCTTCCTTCGGGGCTCTATGTGGTGCTCAAAGCATCATTGCTCTGCTCGACAAGGTGTTTCTTTTTCTGAAGGTGTCCAGAGCTAAGTACAGTGAGGATCTTTATGCTCCGCAACTGATTTGTGATTCCAAACGTCCTGGAAGAGAAAAGGAATAAAAAAAAAAAAAAAAAAAGCGCCCTGAATCGGAGGGTATCAGAGCCTGCTGACTTTGTCTGGGCTTTCCAGAGATAAAATATAGTGTATTACTTCGCTGTATCACCTAAACCTTCTTTGTTCTCCTTTCAATAGGACGATTAAACAAAGACCTACTAACCAAATTAAAGTATAAAATGAACGCTGAGATATGGAAACCTTGCCAGGAAGAATGTTAATGAATGAAGTTCACTAAAGGCACGCTGGCTAAGTTTTCAATACAAATAGTTTTATGGCCAATCTCTTTAGATCATAGCAGTTTTCTTTAGAAGTTTTAAGTCTCAAAAGTAGATGAGTTTCCTTCGCCGGGGAATGAATTAGATAATGCTCTGAATAAACTCCCTCTCCGCAGTCTTGTCAGTCATGCTACTTAGGAAACTCTCCCTTTCTTCTGGGGACTTTGGGCTCAGCTGTAACCTAAAAAGTAGAAAGCTGCTGCTAATCCCTGAGTGCTGTACGGCAGAGGAGGCTGTAACGGGAGATTTACGGCCGGCAAACGGCTCATACCTGGCTGAGGGGAGCAGAAGCCTCTAAATGTGGGCTGTGGCTGCCGATCACGGTGGGCTTCTCCTCCAAGGTGCACTTTCAGCCTCTTCAAGGTTTATGCCGGGTGAAGTGGGGGACAGACTTTTTAGTAGGGTCTGTAGCGATAGGACAAGGGATAATGGCTTCAAACTGAAAGAGGAGAGATTTAGACTAGGTCTAGGGAAGAATTTTTTATGATGAGGGTGGTGAAACCCTGGCCCAGGTGGCCCAGACAGGTAGTAGATGCCCCATCCCTGGAAACATTCAAGGCCAGGTTGGATGGGGCTCTGAGCAACCTGATCTAGTCAAAGATGTCCCTGCTGGTGGCAGGGGGCTTGGACTAGATGGCCTTTAAATGGCCCTTCCAACACAAACCATGCTATGGTTCCAGGATGCAGCTCTTGATGCGTACAGAGTGATCTTTCCACCAGCACTTTAGATCCTGTGATGCTCTATGGAGGGAGAGCGGAGGAGAGCTAGGAGCCGTAGGACCACCATGCCACCTTCATGCACTCCCCCTTGGGAGGCCCCCCCCCATAATTTTCCTTCCAGTCTTTGTTTGCTCCAGAGACTCTGACCCTTAACTTGGGTTTCTGGTGGCTGGTGCCGAAATCACAGCAGCTCAGTGGCTCTTGGGTGTCTTGGACAGAGGTGCCAGTGTGGTGGCACCGAGAAGGTTGAGATTTGGTGGAGACTGGCCTTGAGTTTTGGCCAAGGAAGCCAATTTTTCAAAAAGCAGAATGTCAAGTAAAGCCAGGATAAGTAGAAGATCCTCTGTGTATTTTTTAAAACACAAGGAGAAAGTTCTTTCAAATGAATGCACAACTCCTGGGTGTGTTCTCAGTCTGAGCATTCCCATAAGGACTTTGAAACAGATTTATAAATCCAAACAGAAAATAATTGGGTTATTTTATTGCCTAAACGAGGGGATGAGGGAGAAAGAGACTTGAAACACATTTACAAAAATTTACGTTTCATCACCTGTCACGGGTAGGAATTTGGTTTATAAATTAGAAAGTCTTGCCTGTCGATTCCTCCCTGAGCCTGTCGATTCCTCTCCTGTGCCTGTCGTTTGCTTACTGTGGGACTAATGAAAAGTGTGATGGGGTGTCACTGTCCCACCACCCCCGTGTCACCTGGAGCCTCTGGCAGCAGCGTGCGGGAGACCTTCAGTCTTCCTTCAAGCTGATCCCTCCCCAGGTGTGGGACTGGGCACTATTTGCTGTGGATTTTTTAAATGTGGCTCCCAAATTCAAATAAAAAATTAATAAAAAATTTCCTTATACAGAAACAAATTGGGAAATAGGGGCAGGGAACAGTGTGCAATTGTTTATCTTTAATTTAGATGTAATTCACAGCACTTTTCTAATAAACGCTGTAAGAATTGTCATCTCAGGGGTGTCCATCTGCTCGTAGGTTTTGGTGTGCACATGGTGACCATAATTCAAAAGGAGAAACGTCGTCTTGTTATCGGGAAAGCTGGACGCAGTTCTCAGCTCTGCTGTGGCTTTACTGGTGCATTTGGGCGCAGGATTGGTGCGTGTCCCAGTTTCCATCTACAAGAGGAGGATAACGTTTCCTGCTCTGGCAGCTGCGCTTCAGCCTTGGACCCAGGTGAGCTTGTAAAGACAGCCCAGACCTTCCTACGGGTTAAATAACGAGAATAACACCCTTCACATGGGGCAGGTAAAACCGAGGAACTATTAGGAACTCCACCAGTGTCGGGTCTGTCCTCGACCTTGCTCCTCAACTGAGCCCTTCTCTGCACTTGTGTTTGCATTGAGGTTGGGAGCTGGAAACTGTCAACTGGACTCCTGAACCAGACAGCTTTCCAGGTTCTAGTAGACCCTCATCCACATCCAGGCTGGACAGGGTTTTGAGCAACCTGGTCTAGTGGGAGGTGTCCCTGCCCATGGCAGGGGGGTTGGAACTCGATGATCTTTAAGGTCCCTTCCAACTCTAACCATTCTGTGATTCTATGATAAGAGGTTTTCCAACGTGAAACCAACCCTGATGTTGAGAAAGGCTGAGTTTGAGCCTTTCTGTGGAAGGAGCCTGGCTGGGCTCACATCAAGACCTTCTTTTGCTACTGGTTCTTTTTAATTCCAGGGATATCTGGTGGGGTTTATCTGAGAAGCAGCTTCTTGCTTAAAATTACTTCTGGGACATCAAAATACTCCCCTCATAAGTCATACAATAGCTGCCTTCTCTGGGCTTTGTGGGCTGTGAAATGTGGGAGTTAGTGCTTGGATTGGGCACGTATTGAGATGCTGAGAATGAAGCGATGCTGTTGTTCTCTCTACTTTCTGCAAAGACAGATGCTCAGTCAAGCCCAAAATCCAGGCCTTGGCCTCGGTATCTAATAACCCAGCCCGACCATCAACTCTTAGTGCCACCTATTTTCTAAATGGCTGGATTTGCTGTGCCACGGCTTAGGAGGAAGCCCTTCAAACCTCCCAGTTGCTAAATGGCTAAAAGCCGCGCTTATTTGCTCTTAGGATTGCTTTGTCCTGACCAAAAAAAAATATCTCAAAGCAAGGACTTTGTATTGAGGATCCCACTGAAGGTGTTGTAGCTCTCTAAAACGTGAGGTGACGTTTAGGGAATATAACTATGACCCATGCAAAGCCTTGAGCTGAACCAGCGACAGAGTCCCTTGAAGATGCTCTGGCTTGGTGGAGAGCTTACAATGGAGAAGTATCTTCCAAATTCACTGAAACCAAAGTACAGGTATGATGCCTATGTCCTGTCTGAGATGTTTTTTAAGTCTGCCTGGGGGTTTCATAGCAAGCATGGCAAAGCCATGAGCTCAAGCAACCATCACAGTGCATCTGCTTAACCTTTATTCAGACTCTATTTACTCATTTTGCTCAGACTACAAGGGATCTATTTTGCCAAACCCTTGTGTCCCTTGGAGTTGGGAAAAATTTCTCCTGCCTACCAGCCCTTTTGGAAGCTGATCCCGCTCCATTTGATTCTCTACATCTCTCGTTTCTGTGCTCTGCCAGGTTTGGCTACGTGGCCTGTGGGGGCCAGAAGGATGGACCCATTTTGCCCCGTGCTCCCAAGCCACAGTGATTCCAATTCAGATGTGTTTATGATGACTATTTAGCTATTTTGAAGACAACATGCATACTTCCTCTTTCAAGCAAGCATGCATCTGGACCGTGGACAACAGAAATGTACTTGGGAGCAGCACACGGAAGGCAACTGATGGCAGGCTTGTCCTTTCTGTGTAGCCTCTAGGTCAGCAGCTGCTCAATATGCCTTTGAAAGGAGTAAATCTCAAGGATATTCGGTCTTCCACCCAGAGCACATGAGGCAGCATGGCTACATGATGAAACCCGTGCTCAGAAGCCTGTGGTGTCTTTTCCCTCTTTATTATTAGAATAGAATCATAGAACCATTTAGATTGGAAAAGACCTTTAAGATCATCGAGTCCAACCGTATTATTGTGGTAACAAAAGCGCAGGAGAAACAGGTAGTTCTTCCATGGTCCATATTCCCAGTGGCAAAGTTTCATCTGTCCTCTGTAAACATGGCAGTCACCTTTCCAACTGTTTGAGTCTTTTCTCCACATCTGGCCAAACACAGATTCTTCTGTACCACTCAAGGCATGAAGCTATTTTTCTTAGCAAAGGCTTCTGCGAATATAGAAAATGAGGTTCATTTGTCTCTAATGAATCTAATCATCATGGGATATTTTTATTCTTTTGAGGGGCTTGGATGGGAAAATGATGAAGGGGCGGGCAGAGGGTGAAATGTCATAAACCACTGAGGAAACATGGGAGTTTGAGTTGATGTATTTGTCCAGCGTAAGAACAGCTGGATTCCACCTTCACCCATCATCACCTGCATTGCAGGCTTTGGAGTTCTTCATTTGCCCAGTGCAGGCCCAGCTAGTCTTTGTGCCCAGAATCTTTGGAAAACTTAGTTATTTTGAGTTAAAATAGGTGCGGTGTGCCATTTCTTGCAAGCACGTCCAAGGGCAGATGTGCTATTGCTAACGATGGTGAGGCCTGAGGTGAGCTTATGGCAGGTATCAAATCCTCCTTTCAAGCCAAGAAGTTCCCACTACCAGAGCGCGACGCTATGGTCTACTTAAGTTTTGTAGGCCCTTAATGAGTCACTTGATACCAGCCAGCTCAGTTCGCTTACATGGAAAGGGCTCCTGTTTCTCCTGGTGGCGTTGACTTCGGCGTGTGGAGCAGGGGAGCGCGGAGCTCCAGTGACGGATCCTTCCTCCGCTCACTTGCACAAGGGTACGGCAGCGCGGTGGACTCATCTCGGATTCCTTCGGGAGGTGGTGACAGAGCTCCACCTTAATGAGTTCATCGCCCTGCCAGCATTCTTCCCACACCCAGGTGCCCATGTTGGCAAAGCTGCGCTCCACCAACTCGCTGGAAAACGTTCCCCGGGCTTTTAACAGGCTACAGATCTCGGGATGCCCGCCCGACTCCTCATTTTCAGTTGGCCTGGGTTGATGGTCCGGTTGCGTTTACAAGCAGAACCAAGCGGGCTGGTTTGGTGTCCGGGAAGGAGGGCGGTGGGGAGACACGGGGTGGGGAGGGGGGCACCAGATTAATTTGCCAGGGCTCCCACTAGGCTGAATTTCGTACAAGTCATCCAGTCTGCAGGTGGGTGGAGGGAGGTCCCGGTGCCCGAGGCTCCGGTGAGTGTTATACCAGCTCTGTTTACCAAAGCCCTGCTTAAACGGCTGCGGAGCTGCATCACGTCTCTGTTTTGCTTCTGGCTTCTGGATGGCATGCACTGGTCATGGAGTTAACGCTTACCAAAGAGAATTACTCAGACTTCTGGTATGAATCCAGCCTTGGATGCACACCTTGCAAAATAGTTTCAGCTCTGAGTGCGCTCCTGGCATTGCCTCCCCCAAGGTACTCCAATTTTCTGCCACGACTTAGTAATTTAGCTGTTTATCTCCATTTCGAGTTGCCCTTAACTCAATCAGAAGCGCCCTTCTGCTCGCGATGGGTCCCCCACTCTTACTTGTCTGACACTGCACGTTTCCCCTCTGTGCAAGGCAAGTGCCTGTTGTCTTCTGGACATACACCTTCCACGCGTCTGGTGTCCAGGAGCATGGAAGCTGCTGGAGATCAGACCTTTGCAGACAGCAACCTGCCTCTTCCCTGCTGGCAACACGCCCTGCAAGCTGGGGAACACAGTTGATCGCTATTTATATTAATTTAAGACATAAGGCGACCTCCTGAGACATGTAGTCAAATTTTCCACCACGGGGCACCACGTCCCACCGCCCCGTTCCTACACTCGCATGCGTTTGGGCAAGGCGGGTGGCCGTCCCCAGCAGTGGCCAGGAGAAGGTAAAAAAATACAGGTAACTATTCAGCGTGGGTGTTAGTTTAATGGCTTAAGGACTCAAAAGCTGTGGTGGTTCCCATCAGATGTGCGTGGAGAAATCATTGGGCCGGGCTAGCGTCACTCATTTTCTGGGAACAAGGACTGATTTGTTTTCTGCTGGCGTTACGAACAGCGAAACCGAAGCGGGGCGGTGAAGTGATTTGTGCCAGGTCACAGAGCACGTCAGGGACAAAGCCGAGATGGGAACGGGCACCTCCGAGCTCCCGGCTCCCCTCTCAGCAGACAAGGCTGGTGCCGGAGCCGTCTGAGGCCAAGAAGGTGGGTATCTGTGGAGAAGAGTCGTCTAGATGATACCAGAAGGGAAACTTTCTTCTGCTTTCGAAGCTTGAGGTCCCTTCTAGCAGCTAATCCTTGCCTTAACAGTGACATCTGTTGCAAAATACACCTTTGAGCCTCCTTCCTCCTTGGGTACCTCTCCGGGTACTTTTCCAGGCACCTTTATATGAACCTACCACTGTGGGCACCAGTTTATGTTGAGTTTTTATTCCAAAAGTGGGTTCTCAGCTGCCAAGATCTCTGTATAATAGACATGCAGAAGTCTGGATCCCTCTGCAGGGTCCTTCCAAACCCAAAGGCATGGGGAAACATCTGTAGGTGGGCTCCCCCTGAGGCTGCTTGACGCACCTCCCAACCACACAACTGGGATACAAGGCAAGATGAGCTCAGCAAAGCACTTGCAGTAATTGGGCAGGAAGTGGTGATTTTGGATGAAATCAGGTCGATTTCTTCTGGAAGCAAAAGAGAGGTCTCTGTAGAGACCCTGGGTGCTTTGTCTCAGGTGTGCACCTCGAGAGGACTGTGGTCTGGTGAGCAAACTGGAAATGAGAGTCTCCCAGTTGGTTGCGATGAACTCTATCAGCCAACAGACATCTGAGAAAGGCATTTCCATTTCTGTGGTCCCAGGTCAGGATACTGTGTTTCTAAATCCACACTTGCTTTTTCTTTCTGTTCCTTGCGTGGCACCTCCAAGTTGAAGCGGTTCAGCTGCCTCCGCTGTAATTTTCCACACCCAGCTTCTTTGGATTTCTTTTTTTAAGTCTCACCTTAACTCTAAATTTATTCGGGTTTGTTTTCGTTCGTATGATAATCACAACATTCTTTTGATACATTTTTTTTTTTTTAAGCCTTGATTTACAGAGATTCGCTTGCAACCTTCATTCCAGTTTACCATTTTTTGTGCGTGGGGATATTTTAAATGAATATAATTATATTTAATAGCTTTTGCAGGTACTGAAGCACCTTTTGATTTGAGTCCTAACTTTCGTTATTACCCCCCACACGCATACACACCTTTTTAGATATTCCCTGTTTAACCTATGCCTAGAGATTAATTAAAGTGTCATTAAAATGCCTTTAGTACGTTTTGTGTCCTACATGCCTGGAAATATTTTTTTTTCCCACAGTCAGAATTGTTGTGCTTGTACCAACAATAACTGGCATGTGGCTTGTTTTGTAGATCACCACGAGATATAACGAACGCTCCTAATTAGAAGAAAACACATTCATTCTTTGGATGCCTGTTCAAAGTTTTCTCAGGAAGACCCACTAGTTTTTCGTTTAGGTCTCTCCATGGCTCTTGGCTGGTTCTGATGCCAGAAACAAGCACTCACTCGGGAGCACAGCGTGAGTCCCCCATCGCAGGTGATTGCGACATGGAAATTTAGGATCTTCCAAACCAGTTACGGGGCAAGGTTTCTACCCCGTCCATAAATTTTCAAGCTTTGAGGGTTTAAATGTGTATAGTCCAGCCTTGGGTACAAAGTCTCCCTGCTTTTTCAATATTTCTGCTTGGGGAGAACCCATAGCTGGAAATTAATCCGGATTTAGAGCCTATATGCCAGGAGTGGGTTTATCTACAGCCAAATCCTTCAGCTGCCCTTGCAAAAATGGAGCTGGTCAGAGGATGGGAGTGGATATGCTCTGGCTGTTGCTATTGATGACCAGAAAAGATAAATAAAGAAAAAAAAAAACCTCCAAAATTTGCTTAACCTTCCATTTCTTTCTCCCTGCATTGTTTCCAGCCTGGTCATCTCCCACCAGCTGGATTGCTCAGCCAGACCAGCATCAGGTCAGCACCGTTTCCCCTTCAAGTGGGAGCCCTCGTGCACAGTGCTCACAAGGACCCGCCGGGGTGTGAGATGCTGTGTGAACACTGAATCTGGAAACCAGGACTCTGAGCTCCTTATTTCCAAATCCCTGGGCGCCAAAACATGACATCGGGATGGGCAGCAGGCTCTTGTGCAAAGTCAGCACCAACTTGGAGGAGCCATGGCTGCTTTCTGGTTTCACCTCCACCAGAAAAAGAGCTGAGACTCCCAGCATCCCTGAGGTTTTCAGCCAGGGAGCTGAGTGAGAAGCCTTCCTCATCCCCTTGCTTGGTGGGACACAGCAGGAAGGCACCGACGCGAGGGTTGTGGGTGCTTTTAGCATCACCCCAGCACAGCTGCTGCAATCTCCTCCCTGAAAAGACAGAAAAAGACACAAGAAGAATAAACAAAAAATGACACAAGAAGAATAAAACAAAAAAAAAATGGGAGCAAATTACCGACTTGTCAGGGAAGATGGTGCTGAAGATAGTGTAATTATAATCCCTTTCAACAGCTGAGAGGAGTTGGGTTGTTTCATGGCCTGACTACTAAACCTTGAAAGGTTTCGCAGCCGTAGGCTTTGGAGAGCCTCTGCCGAGCAACTCTCCCCCTGCTGGCGATTCATCACCGGCTTAACACGAGCCTTGGCCTGACAGGCTGGCGTCTTGGTGGGGACACCCTTGGGACATCACCGGGAAGCATCCTGGGCAGACCCCGTGGCCCCTCTTCTTCTCCCGTGACTCAGGGCCAGGGCAACCACATCGCTTCTCAATAACAATTCCGTCTTTTGTAAGAGGGCTGACAGCGACCCACCTTGCAATTAGCAGGTTGGCTGGGGAGAAATGCTAATAAGCACCCTGAAGAAGGCGAACCAAGGAGGGAGGCGGATGCTGCCTTGACTCAGCGTCCTCCTGGGGTGGGGGGGAGAAGGATGCTCCGGGATCTGCTGGACATGATTTTGCAACTTACCCTTCCTCGCTGCCCATTTCCAAAGACTCTTTGGGGCATCCCATCCTGATGGAGAGCCCTGGAGAAAAGGTCACCACTGGTTTTAGGCTGGGGCTGTCCTCCTCCGCTCTCTCCCTGGGAATTTTTGCAGCCTCTCTGCTGCCACAAGCACCTTATTGCCAACATCCTTTTCATCCCTCGCCTCTCTGGTGGGTACCACTTTGCAGAAGTGCTGGAAAAGCCTTAGCAGACCACTGTCGGTTCAGAAACAAGGGGTCGCCACCCAAAAAAACCCCCAAGTCTTCACTCCTGTAGCCTTCAACTCCTCCATCCCCCCTCACAGGTCAGCGTCGTGGGTTATAATTTGTGCTACAGTAGCTCCAATCAGGACCTGGGGTATTATTTATCGCATTTAGTACCTGCCATCAGTCATGAAAACTTAACAAAGACCCCATTGGGTTTATCTATAGGCAGCTAAACAAACGTATCTTGCTCTGCCGTTATCTTCTTGTTAACAAAACACTATCAGGATGTTCTAAACATCAGCATTTACTGCACAAGAGCCCTTTATCTGGCATGATATATAGAGAGCCCATCAATTAGTGCAGGGGGCTCGGAAATACCTGCCAGGCTTCGCTCAAAAGTCCCAGCACCATCCCAGGGCAGCATCACAAGCGAATATCCCTGTGCGTTTCCCGGCCTCGAGCATCCCTGCATGAGGTGGGAGAGCTCATTATGAGCAGAAATCATGATAAATATATTTTTTCCACCTTTTTTTTTTTTAATGTCAAGCCAAGCAGGATGGGGACCTTCCCATGGAAGGAGTGGTGTCAGAGCAGCCAGAGTGCTGGGTGGTGGGATGAGGAAGGGGCTTTCATTGACAAAGGGTGGACGTGGTTTGGGAATACAGTGAAAAGAGCCATGAGACAGTGCATCCTCCTACAGCAAGATCTTGTCTGCAGGATCAGTCCCTCTCAGGTCCCCCCACCATAATGTCACACGAGCGGAGCAAGCCTGGCTCTTGCTCCCCATCAGCTCAAAGGGGTGGACGTGGCAGGTGTAGGACACCGACCACCAAGGATCCGGGGCAGCTGCTTTAACCAAACGCCTCTGCTAAGCCACCACCTCAGCAGAGGAGCCACTTCACCCCATGCCATAAACCACGCTCCCGTGTGTCAGCTGGACCCGGTGGTGTTTCACCCTTCTCCACGGTGGTTGCATCATGGTGGGAAAGTGATTTTCCAGATAAACGGCAGATTAGGAGGTTTAACCCCAACTCCTGTTTGTCTCCGATTATTTGAATATCTTGCAAAACAGAAACTTTATAAACAAGCACACGGCCTGGTTTGGAAACCACTGCGGGTGTCTCCCAAGTGATGGTTTGCTTTTGGGAGATGTTTTCCTCTAGCTGGATCTCCAAGCTCAGGACTTCACGCACTTGCAGAGGCTGGCCTTACGTGGACTTCCCAGTCATTTCAGTGGCTCCATGTATCCCAGAGAAGCAGCCGAATCTTTAAAAGTTGTTTATTATTTTTATATAAATCCCCAAACTAAAAATAAAGGGAGGAAGAGTGGAGGACCTGGGGCTGGGCTGACCTCTGCCTGCCTTTAAAGAGGCAGCATCAAAAATTTATATGAAATAGGTGATAAAACCAGCGAAGCCAGTGACGGGAGCCAGAGAGGGCAGATGGGATCAGAGCTTTGGGCCAGGCCGGTGCAATTAGGAGTGTGTTTTGCACGACGCTGAGCAGGACACTGTAGGAGGGAGGCCAGAGAGGTGCAGCAATATGGAGAGATAAGATCCTGGAGCGGTGCTGCAGCTGTCTGGACGGAGAAGAGTAGGAGGCACCATAGAAATTTCCTGGGAGCTTATCATCGTGGGCCATCTTCTCCTCCTCTTTCACATCCGTGGCAGACCTGATGCTGCAGGACTGTCCAAGCAGGCGCCCAGCCCTCGCCCGTCCCCGCCGCCATCGGGCACCGCGGCTGCAAGACCCATCGCAGCGGCGTGGGGGGTCTCTTGTCCTGGTGTGGTCGGACATTTAGACCTCCAGAGATGTTTGGCTGCCTTAAAACAGAGGTGATAAATAACTTCGGGCCGAGGACTCCTGGTCCCAGGCACTGGGGGGGTGGTGGGGCCAGCAGAGGCCGAGTGTGGGCATTTGTTGGCCTCGATGCTAAAGTCGCAAATCCTCGAAAACCCGTTTGTGCCTCTATCGGCGCCGTTCCTGGTGGGAAAGGGCTGCTCGCTGAAAGCCAGCCCAAAGCCACGCATCGCATTCGGTCTCCAGAGGCGAAGGATGGGGCTGAAATAAAATCCAGCAGCTTGGCCCCATATGGGCAAAGCTGGTGGGGAGGGAGCACCTCAGGTTAGCGGGGGCCCTTTCCAGCAGCGCATTAACCCGTTGTCCTCTTACAGCCGGCGCTGGCTTTTAACACCCTTAAACCAGCTTTAAACACCACGAGAAGGTGTTTAAAGAAGGACCCCCCCTACAACTTATACCCAGGGAGCCCAGGTAAGGAGCCAGAGAGAAACTGGACTTAAAAAGAAAATCACTCCAGGGTGGGGGGGTGATCATTGCCAATGGTTCTTTAGTTATTTGGTTTGGGGAGGTGCTTGGTTTTTGCTGGGCGAATCTCCATGTGGGTTTTGCATTCAGATATTCACCTCACCCCGCTCTCGTATCGTTGCTGTTGGATGGTTTTTTTTTTTGTTTTTTTTTTTTTTCCTCCAACTGCTATTAAAGTTACTATTTGATAGGAGAACAAAAGACAAATAGGAATCATTGGTGCAAAACCTCGCCATCTAAGCATGATCTTTCTGGAACCAGGAACTCTAAGCCCTTGATCTGTGTGATATATAGTTTGGGTACAATAATATCTGCTACAGTTATTATTACCTATATTACAAAGATCTCAAAAAAAAAAAAATAAAAAGAAAGAGGAGGGGAGAGATTGCACACGTGCCGGCTAGTTTCTCTGTTAGGGAAAAAAGAAAAAAAAAAAAAGAATAAAAGTTTAATAAACGTGTGCTGTGTTGTGGATGACTTTGTGGCGACCTTTGTTGCAAATGGCCTATGCATGCGGAATAATGGTCTCCGTGCAGAGAGGGAAATGGCTTAGTGCTATCATCGTTGCCTCGGTAACCATCAGAGTCTCCATCTAGCAGAGAGAAATGAGTTATGAAAAGGCTTGAGTGAAGAAGGGATTAACACATGATCCCAGGGACAGCATGTCAATCAAAATCAGCGGAGAAATTACACTGCTCTATTTGAGAATGTCTCCGGAAACGCAACGTTAGTGGGTGGATGTATGTGGATGTATGCGGGCATGATGGAGAGATGTATAGCTCCGAGCCTCGCATGAAAAATATATATATATATATATATATTTACACATATATATTGCAGGATAACTGCGAGCATCGGTGTGCACACGCACAAGCAGCCCCTGCACACACACTTACCTATACATTTGTGTCCAAACACACGCGTGAGGCTTCTCTCCATAGGGACACACCTTTGTGATGCCCACGTAACGTGTGGCCCCGCGCTCGCTGGGCTCCGTGCTGCGCCAGCAGCCAAGCAAACGAAAACCATTAGAATAATTGATTAATTAATTAATTAATTAATCCAAAATGCATGTTTGATCCTGAAATTCGCTCGTCCTCTCTCCCTCCCTCCCCTCCCCAGGCTTCGTTTTCAGTGTCCCCCGTGGCATCCCTCGCCCTTGCAGGGGCTGAACACCCCGAAAGTCCTTCCTGCAGCTCCAAAAGGCAGAGCAGGAGGAGTCGGTTCCCCGATGACACTCTCAAAACGCGAAAAGCGGGGCCGTATGGAGACTTATATCTTTAGACTGAGGGCCTCGGTGGCTTCGCCTGAATATCTTCCGTCAGCGCCGCGCTCCCGAGCTCCGCAACTTGTAGGTCAAGGGCACGGGAACTAAACCCACGATTAACTCCCTCTTGGTTTTTAGCTACTGCAAACTGGCCGGTGGTGACGAGCCCCGGCGCTGCTCAGCCGTGTGTAGCTGTGCACACATTTCCTATGGCGATTGTTTGCCTTGATCCAGCTGACGGGCTTTACATTACCTGGGACCGGAGCGAGTTTTTCTGCTAATGTCGGGAGAAAAAATGTGATTGCTGGGGAAGGGAGGGCTTCGTGGCCGAGGAGTGTGGCTGGGAAAGGCCTCGAGTATTTGTTCTGTTCATTGGCCACCTCAGTAATAGAAAACTTTCTCTTCCAGGAAATTCTCTCTCTCTCTTTTTTATTTATTTATTTAATATTTTTTTTTTCAAAGCGGGCGATTATTACAGGGAAAGTAAAATTTCTCTTTGGTTTCTCCGCCGCCTGCTGAGCTGCTCGTGCCACCCCCACGCCAGGAAGTGGAAGAGCACTCAGGGAGAGGATTTGTCCCCCAAAAACCGTTGCTGGCTCACTCAGCCCCGGGCTCTCCCTGGAGTCATCCCACTCACACCCGCTCGCCGAGCCCCTCGCACCCCTGCCTGAGCCCCGTCTACAGCCCCATCCGACACCCGCAGCCAATTCACACCTCGTGCTTCAGCAACAGGCAGAGTCTGTTGCTTTACAGCCCTCCCCATACGTTCCATACGTGCCTCTTTGCCTGCCCCCATCCTGCCGTGCCCCCCATCGCCATAGGCAAACGCTTCCATACATCCCTCTCTCCTCTGAACGCACAGACACATACAGTGTCTCCCTGCCTGCCCCTATAGCCTTCACGCCAACACACTTGTGCCCTGTGTCACCCCCAGGACCACAGCCCCACACCCAGGTACCGACCCCCCCCGGGCCAGCCCTGCCCTCACCCACCCTTTGCACAAACCCATTTTCTTGGGGGCAGCTTTGGGGTCGTCCGTGTCCCCCCCCCCACACATAAACGCTGCATGGCTCCTCCACCCACACGCTACAAACCTCCCCCCATCCTCAAAACCTGCTCCTCTGGGGGGCACCCACCCTCACCCCGCAGCATCCCGCACGAAACGCCCGCATCAAGCACCCCCAAGCCCCAAAGGTGGGTGCCATTAAAATACACACATTGTGCAAATGCTCCCACAGTGGATGGGGAACTGCCTCCCCCCCACCACCCCAGCCTAGCCAGGGCCACCAGTAACCCCACCACCAAGGCTTTCCATGGCTCTCCACCACCATGAAACCCTTGGCCCTGCCTTTTTTGGGGGGGAGGGGCTCTCTGAGCCCAGGCGTCTCTCCCCGCATCCCCATCCTCTTCCTTTCCCCCCTTCCTCGCTTGCCTTTCTCCCTCGGGTTTATTCCCCCTTGGCTCCCCCTTTTCTTTTCCTTCCCTCTCCCCCCACCCCCCCCACCAACCCGGCCACGTCTCCCCACCACGTCCCCAGCCTCCCACACCAGTTTAAAGCCATCAGCCCAGCCAACGGTTAACCAAATCGCCTTGACCTCTCTGCTATTTGATATTCGCCTCCTTGACACTCATTTAGGAGCGCGCAGCGGTAAAGCAGACATTGGACAAGTCCAGCCTGAAACCAAAGCCCTATGAAAGGAGGAGAGAGATCAGAAGAACCTGATAGCCAGGAACTTGTTCTCTCCAAAGGCTTTCTGGACATTTTAGCCTGGATCAGGGGTCCGTGGAGCGCCAGTTCGTCGCCAAGCAGGGTGTAAACGTTAAATGTTAGCTATTTGTTCCAGAGATTGGCATGAAGATCGAGCCTTTCTGCCTCCTCTCCTCTCCCCCCCCACCCCCGACCCCCCTCCCGCAGTCTCTCCAGCCCGTCCAGAGTCTCACAGACACTCATTCATTAGCGGTTTAATAACCCTCCCGACGTGATAACATCCTTTACTCCCGGCTCCGCGAGCGGAGGTGACCCGGGGAGGGATGAAGGGGGGGGGGGGGGGGGGGGGGGGGGGGGGGGGGGGGGGGGGGGGGGGGGGGGGGCTGCTCACTCGAGATGCTCCGGGGAGGAGGGGGCTCGGGGGGTACCGCTGCAATTGCCGGGTGAAGGAAAGCATCTTCCCTTCACCCCCTCAAAAAAATAAAAAATAAAATAAAAAAAACCAAACCCAACTTTGGAGCTCGAGTCCCTAAAAGTCATGGGGGTGCATCCCCCCCCCCCCAGGTCCCTAAAGCCGGCCAGGAGGGGAGGGGGGGGGGCACACACATGCTGCTGTCCCCCCACTCCCCCCTTCGCCCTTCCTCCCGGGGCCCGGTGTCCCCCCCGCAGCCCTTCTCGGATGATGCAGAGATGCTGGCGGTCCCTCACCTGAGCGAGCCCTATATTCTTTTAAATGGCTCTAATTTCACCATTTATCGCATTTGCCCCGTTAACTGCGGACTCAGGCATCTGAAGCAACCTTTCGAAACTCTGATTAGTTCAGCTTCGTTCAGAGCCTTTTCCTCCCTCTCCTTTCTCCCCAGTTTGGTATTTTTATTTATTTTTTTCCCTCCCCCTCGCTCCCTTTCTGCGCGACTTTCATGCGCTGCAGATAAGATATAAAATACTCTATCGGGATACTGTAATATTAAAGATCAAAAGTGGCATCAATTGAAGACCAAACGCGCGGAAAACAAAGGGGAAGGCTGGGAGATGTTCATCAGCTAATTACAACTGCAAATATTATGCAAATTTATCTTGGCACAGAAATGGAGAAAGCGAGTTTAAGTGCGGAGATAATGCTGGAATATTGAATGTTCAGCTGAGGGTGGGACGCGGTCCAATAAATTCAGCTGAGGGAGAACCGGTGTTATGTATATATGTATATTCCTATATCAAATCATCTCCACTTCAAATTGGGGGGGGGGGATGATCAAAAATTGCGGTTATAATTGATACTTGAAATTCCTTGACAAATATTACGTGGCATAGGCGGTTGGAGGAAGAGTAGGGAGGCAGAGATTCCCGTTCGGATGGCGTTTGTGGAACACCCCATAAAAAATGATGGACCTATAGCAGGGAGAGGTACATTCCCAACACGCACACGGGTGGGGTGAAGCGGAAAGTGTCCCCCCCACACTCAAAACCTCGGGTGGGAGCCTTTCCCTTTAGGCAGAGGGAGGAAAAACCACAAGTTATTTTTCAACCTCATTTCAGAAGCGTCTCCCGCTTCCTGGAAAAAAGGACCGTGTTAGAACCTGGTTAATGATTAAACACCGTCCCTGCGCCGTGAGAGCCAAGAAGGGATGAGAAGGAGCCAGGGAAACTTAAACCAAGGCACAACAGGGCTGCCAGCACCTGTCCCCAGAAATTTTAGCATCAGGAGGGATTGGACACAAAGGGAAAAAAAAAAAAAAAAAAAAGAAGAGGAGGGGGAAAAAAAAAAAAAAGCGAGAAGCAGCAAATTGACCACGAAGAGGATTTTTAGGCACCATTTTCTCTCCGGTGTTGTCGAAGAAATTAAGTGACGGGGATGCTCTAACGCGGGTCGGGAGCGTCTCCCCCCGCCCCCGCCTCGCCAGCCCCTCGGCAGGGTTTTTTTTTGGGGGGTGGGATGGTTGGAGCCGTGATGGGGTTTGACCCAGACGGTGGTTCAGCCGAAATGAACTTTTGGGCTGAGTTGTTATTGCTATGGGAATCCATCCCTCCCCTTGCTCCCCCCCAAACCCATCCCTTAGAGGGGAATAAAGGGAGTTATTTGCCGCAGAAAATGTTTTTGGGGAAAAAAAAATAATCATCTTTTCCCTGCGCAGGTGAGGAGCCAAACATCGGCTGCTGCTTCCCTTGAAGGAGTCAAACGAATACATTTCAAACCCAGCAAAATATCAGCAGATCTTCCCCTCCTCAGGCACACGAATATCAATAATTTCAGGTGAATTTCCTTGCCCCCCTTCCCTCCCCCCGCCCCTTTTCATTTCTGCAGCCAGAAACACAGAGCAGCGTTCATTTGCATACAAAGCAACCCGCGGAGTTTCTCTAGTTTATGAGAAATGCCTTAAAAAAAAAGAAAAGAAAAGAAGAAGAAGGGAAAAAAAAAAAAAGAAAGAAAAGGAGGCAGAGACACAGGGAGAGACTCTTAGCAGAAATCTTATCGATTTTTTTTTTTTTGCTATGCTTGTATTTATTTGGCAACGGGGCGGGGAGAGAAATTGAACATTATTGGCAGCCCTCCCTTTAAAAAAAAAAAAAAAAAAGAAAACAACAGAGATGCAAATTGTATTTTATCTTAACCCGGTTCCGTGCTTTATTCAATGTTCAATGTTTATGATGCATTATCTCCCCCTTAAATAAAAAATAAATCATGTAAAATTAGGATCTCGCAGCCACCGAGAGGAGAAGCTCCGGTCGATTTTCTTAATTTCAGTCTGAAAGTGACACACTAATTAAAGAGCCTCACCACCACCACCCCCACCTCCTCAACTTCTTTTTATTATTATTATCAGATTTACCTTATATTTTACCAATTAAAAAAAAAAAAAATCAGTTTCGCTGCCCTCAGGATAAAACTAAACTAAAATAAGGACCCTCGTTTGTTGTTTTTTTGGTGGGTTTTTTTTTTTTTTCGCCCAACGTTGCCCATCGCTTTCCGCCATCAGATTCATTGTGATGTATTAGATGCAATAAATTATCCCATGTAACAAAACATTGGGAGCTGAAAGGGTGATAATCTGGAAAGCAGAGATAAGGATTCATTATTCCGAATCATTATGAATCCAACGTTGCCTCTGACTTCTTTCTTAATCAGCTCCTCTGATCCTGGATATGTGAGCAGCGCAGATAAGGAAAGAGTCATTTATAATTCTGTACCTCGTCTAATATTTTAAATAAAGTCAGAGGCAAGAAAACGCTATAAAACACAAGCAAGAGGCGGGCTCCGAATGAAATATCACTTCCATGTTGTTAGAGCCGCAGTAAGATTTAATTAAAATTCCCCACTTCCACGTGCTGGATATATTTTTATAAATATATTTTGCACCTTTGGCTGGAAGGGGGTAGGAAATGGGCAACCAGGGGGGTGTTTGTTGGGCTCGGGATTTGACTTGATTTCCAAGTCCCTGCTTCGGGTGACTGGGAGAAGGGGACGGAGGGTGCGGGGAGGGGGGTGTCGGGGAAGGGGGGGGGGGGGGAATATTTTAATTTCCGAGGTTTCTCCCCCTCCCCACCGTTCACACAAAGTCATTAGGTCGATCCTACCCCGTGTAGGAGGCTGCGTTTAATGGAAATCGTTTTAAAGCGAATATACTCCGCGCACACAAAGCAGGGGATCAATGCCAAACCCGGCTGATTTGGGGGGATGAAGACGAAGGGTTCTTCCTCCCCCTCCCCCCCCCTCCTTGGAAATGAAGATTCCACGATGATATTAAAAAAAAAATAAATAAAATAGCCTATCTGAGACGGAGACTGGCTGTTTTCACAGCCGGGGAGGGGGGAATTATTGATTATTGACAACTTTTCTCCCGGGTGGGGGCAGAGAAGGGTGAGATTTCTCTCCAGAGCAGACAAGGCAGTTTAATTATAGCGAATAAAACATCCCTCACCTCCTTTCTGCGACCAGCGGAGCGGTTATCGCTAACAATAACGTATGGATTATATTTATGGAGGGTCCGACTGCAAATCTTGGCTCAGGCGGAGCCGAAATCGATTGTGTGTGTGTGTGTAGGTATTTTTTCGATGTATACTCTTCTAAATGTGTGCCAGGGGGAGAGCAAGAGGTGGGTTTAGCCACACGCACTCGGAGAATCACGGGCTCCCCCGGTTAGTTGGAAAACACAAGGAATATATATATATATATATAGCATATATATCGTATATATATGGCATATATATTCCATATATATTTGCACACACCATATATATATATATTCCACATATATACATATACACACAAACAAGGAAAAAATATATATGTGCATGTATTTATTTATTTAAATGACCTCTGGCTACCTGGCTGCTGCTTTTAATGTATATTCGGACCTAAACTGCAGGCATCAAGGAAGGTCTGTGATATTTATGATAAACCCCGGGTGCCATTTAAAGCCTCATTAGTTATGTTTAACCTTTGAATCACCAACCATCATAGCTGGAAATGAACTTCACGGTGCGGGGTGGATGCGGGAGGCGAGGCGGGGGTGGGAATGGGGGGAGATATGACTGGGAGTGTGGGTGCGCCTGCGCCTCTTGCCCAAATTCCACCCCCTCCTTCCCCAGCAAGCCCCAGCCAGGGGAATAGAGACAATAGCGGAGGGACTCCATCTCCACGGGCTTCCCAAACGGTTTTTTTTGCAGGAGGATCCTTGATTTTTCGTTTCCCCGCCTCGCCCCTACTTCCACGATGTGCTCAGACATCCCAGATCCAGCTCCTTCACCCTCCTCACCCTCTTTCTTTCTCTTTTTTTTTTTTTTTTTTTTTTTTCTGGGCAGTTTTGCAGGGATCCGGCAACATCTTCTCCCACGTTCATCTCGCCTCCCCCCCGCAGCACTATTTTGGGGGAGCAGAAATGGTGGCGAGCAGATTTCCCAGGGATTTTCCCTTCCCGGTGATGGGGAACACACACCTCCCTCCCCCCGTCTGATCTTAGCTGTATTCTTTATTATTTATTTTATTTTTTTCCCCTGCAAGGATTTAGCTCCGGCTCCTCCACCCGCCTCAGTGCAAAACCACACAAGCCTCGTGGCTTTAAAATACTCGTTTTTCCAAGCCTTTCCCCAGCAAAAGCCGCATTTCTTGGGGAGGGAAGAGGGGTTCAACCACCGGCTTTTGGCGGCGGGAAGGCTCCCCTCGCAGCTCTAATGAGCTTTAACTTATTATCTTAATTGAATATGTTTTCTAAAGATAGAATTGGGAGGCGATCGCGTTACCTTTCACCTTACAGAGAGTCACTCTAGAAGCGGAGATAGCGAACTCCCAACGTCAGCAGAAAAAAAGCACAATATCCCTCCAGGAGTAGAAAGTGTATATGTATATATATATTTATTTAATTATTTCCCCCCCCCCACCAAGTGATCAATTTTCGCCCCCGTTTCTGAAGCGCCGGTTGCTCCGGGACTCGGCGCCGCCGGGATGCGCGGGATCTCCGCCGGGTACCGCGGAGAACGGGCCGAGGGGGGGGCAGGGCCCCTGCTCTACACCCGCCTGTGTTGTTGTGTGTGTGCGTGTGTGTGTGTCCCGCACAATACACGAGTGGGTCTCCCTCTCGTGGGGCCTGCTGCCCCCACCATAAATAAATAGGAATTAAATAAATTGAGCACTTCTGGTTTATTCCCGTGGGAGCATTTCACGCCACTGGTGGGTGTGGGGGTTTGATGTTAAATAGGGAAGGGGGGGGGGGGGGTGTTTCTCCCCTCCCCTCTCCCCACTTTTTCCCCCCTCCCCACTTCTTCTC